>PVIA01002593.1:0-201528 GCA_004024845.1 Tonatia bakeri
TAGAACAGGAACAGAACCACAGAAATGGAGATCACATGGAGGGTTATCAACAGGGGAGTGGGAGGGGAAGAGAGGGGGAAAAGGTACAGAGAATAAATAGCATAAATTGTAGGTAGAAAATAAACAGGGGGAGGGAAAGAATAGTATAGGAAATGTAGAAGCCAAAGAATTTATAAGTATGACCCATAGACATGAACTACAGGGGGGGAATGTGGGTGGGATGGGGTGTGCAGGGTGGAGGGGAGTGAAGGGGGAAAATAGGACAGCTGTAATAGCATAATCAATAAAATGTATTTTTTTAAAAAAAGAAAAACATCATGACCTCCCCCTCTCTGATCCCTACACAAAGTTGCACAACTCTAGGGATTTCTGTTGTGCCCACAGCACTACATGGCATCTATGGCTCCCCTCCTTCTCTCTAAACACCTACCAGGAAACCCTTCAAAATCAGCTCTGGAACCTCTCACCTCTTCACATGTTCTGCATGGCTGGCTACACGCTGATTCAAGCCACTATTGTCTCTTGTTTCTCTGTTGTCTCTTCTCCATATTCCAGCAAAGTGATCGTTGTAAACTGTCAGGTTTATTCTCAATAAACATTCCCAGTAAGTCCCAAGCTCCATTGGCATTCCCTCACACTTTCAATGATATCCCAAGTCTGTTCAAGGGCCTATAAAGAGCTTCATGACCTGAATGGGAAGCTGTCTGCCTGACCTCTTGATCCACTTTCTGTCCCTTACGCATTCAATTTCTTTTCCCTCCAATGCCGCTCCTATCTCAAGGCCTTGATACTTGTCATTCTCTCACCCTAGAGTGTTCTTCCTCAGGTATCCACGTGGCTCTTTCTCTCATGTATAAATTTCATCTCCCCAAAGAGGCTTTCCTAGTCCATTTATTTGAAATAGCATTCGGGGTCACACTCTATTCTTCATTATACGTCTCTCACACTGGATAGTAAACTCTATGAAGGCAGTCATTTTGCTTTGTTCCTGCATCCACAGTGTCTAACATAGCAGAAGTGCAATAATGATATGCCAGTTGAATACACAGACTGAGTTATAAAATCATGCTGGCTCCTGCAGAACGTGAAGAAAATCTTAGAGACTGATTATTTGGGAGATGGGTCTAGTGTGAAGAGAAGACAATGGTCTAGTGGGAAGGGTGAAAACTACAGTATGTGAGGCACCACAGGCATTCTGTATATTTGTTGTTAATAACAATGAATGAAGATGGTGAGGGGGTGCAAGTTAAGAATAACCAAATATCTGTCTTGGACTACAGAGCAAGTGGTAGAATCACCTACTGAAAAGAGACACACAAGAAGAAAAAAAATTTGTTTGCAGAATGAATAGAGTTCAGTTTTAGAAATATGGAAGTTGAAGTAACATCTAAACAGCAGTTGCCTGTAGCAACTGAGTATGTGGATCTAAACCTTCTTTCTGCACAGACCCACAACTAAATTCTTTCTAAAAGTTTAGCATCATGCTATTTCCCATCTTGAGTCTGGTTGATGTCTATAAAGTGCTGATACATTGGTCCCAAGCTGCTGTACAATCTAGCAATGAACCTACATTGTCTGGTGCTATGTGTTGCCTCAAAGTTAAAAAATTCCTAAGGACAGCACATGTGTAAATTTGATGATCTTAGAAAAATTAAAGGTCACTATGAAATGAGGCTGATTGAAAAACTGGGCACAATCCTCCACCAGTCTCTGTACCTATGGTATGTGCAATTACTCCCACCAAGCAATGAGGTTATTGCTCCAGCCTCTGATTCTGGGCTGGGTTGACTTGCTTTCACCAAACAAATGTGGCGGAAGTGACAGTGGTCCAGTCCCATCCTTCTACACCCTTTCTCTTTTAAGCCTTTCCGGTTGCCCTATGAAGAAGACAAGGTAGCTTGCAAAAAGGTGGCAGACCACATGATACACACAGAAGCTGTCTCAGCTGAAACCACACTCCAGTGGCTGGCCCCCAGCTAAGCCAGAGTGGCTCATAGTCAGATGCACAGTGAGTTCACATGAAACCAGAGAACTGTTAGCGGAGCTTAGCCCTGACTATGGACATGCAGAGTCATAAATCTAATAAATAGCTATTGTTTCAAGCCACAAATTCTTGGGGTTGGTTTGCTACATAGCAAAAGCTAACTAACAGAAAAGATTACCAGTCTGAGGAAAGTAAGCCAAACCAGGAAAGTAGAAGATAATCATTATGTTAAGTTGAAGCAGCTTATTTAGAAAAGAAGAGCTAGCTGTATAATTAGGAAGAAAGGGCAGTAAGGACACCTAAATGTCTCAAGTGTATGATTCTAAAGCAAATTCTAAGATCCCTGTACATTCATTTAATCCTTCCCTTTGTGGGAAGCCTAGGGTTTTTCTGTTCACCCCATCCAGCATTCATATCAGCAATCTCTGATTATATATGGGTTTTATTTCCCAACGAAATTACTAACAACTTGTGGTAATGGAGTCCCCATTATGTATCTTTATAACCTCTAGAGTTCATATTAAAAATGCTCAATAATTTGTAAATTGATATGTTTATGAGGAAAGGCAGAAGTAAATTCTGAGATAAAATGCAGAAGGAGATAATTTACACAATTAAGACATGTAAATTGAAAATGTGAAATCAGGTAATAGAAAATGTTCAGATCACATTTGGAAATCTGTCTCCTGCACTTTGGCTCATAATAAAGCACCTGTTTATTCAACTTTTCCAATAAAATAATTCAAGAAATAAAACGGAATGTGCAGGGACTGAAGTATTCACAAGGAACTGTATGAGAATAGTAGACGGTACTCATTTGGGGGTGCTGATTATCCTAATGCCATTCAGTAAGTGGCAGGGTGAGTCAGAAGAGATGCAAGTCAGTGGCAGGTGAGCTAGGATGCCAACAGGTGTGGCGGGAAGTTTCTCCTGGCTGGAGGGCAGCTCGGGGGTACAGGTCTGTTTCCTTTGGCACAACGTGGCACGACCAAAGTGAACACTTCTCATCTCTTCTGAGTTTCATCAATGGCTCAGTTTCAACATTATCTTCTAGTTCATGCATTACATACGTTCATGATTTGAGGACCTTGGTTTTACCAGATGACTTTCTTTCTGGCTGACTATGAATCAAGAACCAAGTAATACTAATATACTACTCTTTGCCCAAATTATGCAATTAGTAAATTAGTAAGTTTTGTTTGCTTAGGAACGATCTCAAAATGTCTTCCTTAAGTGCCTATAAAGCCAAGAAACAATTCATACTTTGAGCTCATGAAAATGAATTTTAGAAGCAACTGAGCTGCATTATTTAACATTGGAGCTCATGAAAATAAATTTCATAAGCAACTGAGATGCATTATTTAGTAATTATGTGAACATCAGCAAGAAGCAAACCTAGTTCTTTTCCAAAATGTAATTTCTTTGTTTACATTGTTTACACAATCTACTGGCATAGAATTCTTCCCCTCTCTGTCTACTCTGCAGAAATCCGGCTCAGAGACTCCTTTCTCCTCTTTTTCCTCCAAGGTCTCAGGGAGAAGAGCTAATGAATTAGAGAGCATTTCGCTTTCTTTCAGATGATTAGGATGAATACAGTTTGGATAAACATAACCAGCTAGCTTTGGCACTAAACTGCCCCACTACTTCTATTTTTTCAAAGTCACAGGAGAAATTTGAGGGGAAAATGATAGAAATGTTTTCTAATATTGGGGACATTTAATAACAGGGAGAAAGAATTTGAATATCAATGGAAAATACATGAATACAAGCTTAACTAATTGATCATGTTTCTTCAGTTATGTAACTTTATAAGAAGGGCAATATTCTTATAAAACATAATGGCAGAAGTAGCTATTTTTCAGGCAAAGAAAAAAATCCATTTTCAGGTGAAGATATAATGAAGAATAGAAATGTTCTTATATAAGACCCTCCCTAACCCTCAATCATTCTGCAGTCCGGTTTCAACAACATAATCATCTCTTACATAGACAGATGGATGGACACACGGGGGCCATGGTGGGGCAGATAGATGGACAAAGGATGCATGGACAGATAAGCAAATAAACAGGCAAATAATGTACATAGGTTTACCTTCCAAGCTCTATTACATTTTGGCTTTTCTTAAAGTATTATTGAAGCCTTTTTCCTCTTTCTGGAACTCCACGGGAATTTTGAACAGTAAAAGCCACCTGAACCGCCATTCGTCAGCCACTCAGACTCCCACAGATCAGGTACTCCCCCAAAATATTTTCAAGATCATATCACACACACAAAAAATGCCGAGGGATGGAAGAGAGATTCAAGTCCACGTAACAGTGAAACATGCAATTTAAGTGATATTCAAAACTATTAGATAGCTCATGTCCTTCTGGACCAAGAACCCCTTGAACCATCTTGACAGTACCCAGCTTCATTTGTTTATATTTAACATATAGAGCAACAGAAACAGGGTCTTAAACATTAACAGTATTTCCCCCTATTTTTATCTCAAAAAAGGCACTAAAATAGATACCCTTAAAGGCAAAAAAAAAGATTTGTTAGTCTACTGGAATTACATATAAAATTAATGGGATGTGAAATTTCAAATAGTCTTTTCAAATTTTTGTTTCTTAGATCTAGGAGATTACTGACTCAACTTTCTGAGTATTCTGAAGGTTCTGAAGGGTTTTTGCCTTGCCCTCTAGTAAGTTATTACCTCAAGTACTATTATTACTACAAGAAACCTAAAATAATTGTGGTACAGAAACTCTGAAAAGTAATATCATCAGTGTGTCAAAATTCTTATTCTCAAAATTAAACAATTATATCAGAAGAGACAGGCTGGCTGAAACTCTATGGGGGCTACAAGTACCTGCACACAAAATCTGAATTCAATTTTGTCTTCCTGTCAAAACACTAGCCCACTTGGACACCCACAGATCTTTTCATTTCCCCACTCACATGAGTTCTTTGGGTATATTCTAGTCTTTACATTTTTGCATAATCAGAAAAACAGGCTTGGTATACATAGTGGCACCAAAATGGAAGTGTGCTGCTTAGAAAAAAAAGAAAATTCCTTCCTATCAATAAATGTAGTATGTATTTAGGCTTTTTCTTGTTCCTATATTGTACACACCAACCAGAGAACTTAATGTCTGAAAACAATAAATAATTATCGCCGCTGCCAGTTCCATGGGTTGACAAGGCTCAGCTGCGTGGCTCTTGCTGGGACTCCACGCAGCTGCAGACAGATGCTCACGGGGGCTGGAGGCACGTGAAGGCTTGACTGACATGGAAGTTTACGACGGCTTCATCATTCACATAAACAGCTGGAGAATTTTCCATCTGATGCATAAGATTTAGCTATTAACATATATTTGTTCCAGTCATCTGTAAGTCCTTCTGAAGGAACTACATCTATTATATAATGGTTTTTATCCCATAACAGTTTGAGGAAGGGCAGTTATATTACAGTTTCTCTACATCTGTTAACTGTCAAAACACTTCATTTATCCACTCATGTTTTATTAGTTTGTTTTTCATTTTCTAACCAATATTGATTAAATGCTTTTTAAATGCTGAATCTGCATCAGAGAATGAGAAAACACATCATCTGGCCTTCCCAGAGTTTGCATTCAAGCTGGAGCACGTAAATAATACATAGACAAATGAAACATATAATACAATTAGAGGTGGTAACTCTTGGTAACAGTTATGAATGAAATAAAAAAGAGACTTTGGGTAACATCAGGGGAAATATGTTATTAAATTTATACCTTGACTTCCTTACAATTCTGCCCTTATTGAGCTGACCTTTATTCAATGAACATAGAAACCTCATTTTGAAAAGAGATGTTTATGGGTATCAGGCAATAAACTCCAGGCTTAAAAGAACAACTTAGGGCAAAATTGAGGTTCCAGACCTATTGCCATTTACAATTTAAAATCAAACAAAAAACCCCACTTTCACATTTTAAATAAAAATATAATAACAAAAAATTTCCTAAGACAAAAACCCCACAGTGTGATATGTGCTATTCTGTGATGTAGCCACAGAAAAATAAATCTATCTACACTGCAAAGTAAAAACAGTCTCACCTCAGACAATCAGCAAAATCAACTTAGATAGCTACTAAAAATCCTGCTTTCATATTGTTTCTTCTAGACTGAGTGTCTAAATCTACCTTTGCTTTCATTGTCCACTTAGAGATGTACACTAGGATAAAATCTACAAAGTTGCATGCAAGAAAAATGAAACATTTTGATTGAATGGACCAATAATAAGTTTAGAGCTTCCTCTACTGTGGCAAGTAGCAGATGCGTCAGAAAAGATGAAGGTTTCCAAAATGTATTCGATTAGCCACTCAATAAAGGAAACTGCACAGCAGACTGCCTCTTCGACCTGCTGAGATCCTCTTCAGACCCTGAAGTGTATGGAGCAAGAAAACAAACTCATTTTTGTCCTACACTAACAAGCATATTCCTTATTAATAAAAAAAAAAATCGAAGCCTTTCAAGAATCTAACCAAGCAACTTGCTTTAATAGCATCCAACAAAATTTCTTCTATTAAAGAAAAATAATTCAAGAAAGTAAGGCTAGCTAAACAGAGTGGCACATATTCATTTATAGAATGTGCACAGTGAACTTTCTCTGTAGTAACTTTTATAATGGTATACTCAGGGTAAACTGGAACACGGCTCTGCAACCCACGTCATATTTTTTCCCATCCATTAATGAAAGGAATAATGCTAACACAATTAAATTCAACAGCAGTGTTGCAGCTTTCCCCAGCCACACTCACCAGAGCTGCACACATATTTTAGAACAGTTTCCCAAGCAGGTGCTATCTTTTCTACCTATCTGATTAGCAAGCTTTTCATGGGTAACTACTATAATTACTTCATAGACAATCATGGTCCAAACATCCCTATCTAATAGTGGTATGTTTTCACCTATGATTTGGGATAGGGCTTTCCAAAGAGGAAAAAGTACAGATGATGTTAACAATGCTGAACTGGAGTGGCAGAAATCCAAACAGCTGCCTGGCTGACATGGCAGAAAAACCTATCCCTTTCCATTTCACTCTGTGACAACTTATTTTCAGTAGAATGGAAAAAGGGGCCTAGTGAACAATAAATTGACAGATCACTATACCCAAAAGGCTGTAACTAAAACAAACAAAAAATAAACCTTCCTTTCAAAAGATGCATTCAATCTGTAAATTCCTTAAGTTAACTTTTTAATGAAGAGTCATATTAATTTGGAAGGTTTTCAGCTGCAAGTAAAAGAAAACCCAATGAACCATAGTCAGAAAAGGCGTTTAATTATCACCCAAGAAATTAGGAAACAGGCAATTCCAAGCTTGGTGCGTCAGCTTGAGGACATCAATAGAGCCCCAGATGCTCGGTACTGTCTCAAGCACCACGCTCAGCTGACCTTTGTCCTCTGAAAGTGCACCCTGGTTGTGAGATAACTGCCACACCTCCCCTTATGGTGTCCCTCACACCCCGAGCTGGAAGAAAGGAGAAGTCACTGAAAGCATTTTCCCTCAAGAGAATGAAAGCCCTGGGTCAGTGCCATCAGTAGATGCTTGCTTGACATACTAAATACAAAAGTTATTTAGTGTTTATCTGAAATTCAAACATAGCTTGGAGTCCTGTGTTTTTATTTGCTAAAGCTGGCAACCTTTAGTACCATCAGTGTAACAGAAGGTAACTTTGTGGAATGTCTTTTATTGACTGTGGTGTCTCCCAGTTTAACCAACTGCATCTGTTTCTCAGGAAAGGATTACGGCTGCCACCGGAGGAATGCATGGAGAGGAAACGTGCAATGTTCCATTTTCTCCATATTCAGAATAGGCTCTGGAGACTCTAATCTTGGTTCCAGTAAGACAATGAAAACCACCTAAATCTTAACCTCTCCATGCAGCCTTCGAAAACACAGACATCAAACAAGGAGTAAACATGAAAATGTTGATAACACATATCTATCATACATCACAACTAGGACAAAAAGAATACAATGAACCTCAGATTACACATAAATAAGAGAAAAACACCCATCCAGCAGCGAGAGCTCTGGAGACCACTCTGGAGCAGGAAGTCAGGCAGACTAAGCAGAGAAGCGGGGAGGGAGCAGAATCCCCAGGGTGGGGGACACACACAGAGAAAGCTCCGTCCTCAGTAGGGCGATGCTGAGAACACGTCTGAGACCTGGGCAGAGCTCAGAGTATGAAGGCACAGAGATGGCAGCCACAGGGAGGCGCCACTTCTGGGGGAGAGGGAGCAACGTGGAAGGGGCACTCCTCGAAGACTTGATGGAGAAGGTAAGAAAACACGAAAGTAGAAGTTAAAAAACAGAAAATGCAAAATAAGAAAATCATAAAAACAGAAGATGAACGATCCTTTCCCCACACTCCCTCCAAAAACATTTACCAAAATAAATGAACTTGACTGTACCAAACCAGCACTATACTCTTGAACTATAAAACTTAATAAGCCATCCAAACTCCCATGTCTGTCTATACACAACCGCTGCTAATGGTCTAAGAAAATAAAACATTTCAAAGTGAATGGAAATTGGGAGTCAAATATCCATTCAATGTTTCTATTAGAATAAAATATAAAGTGAATCAAAATGTTGCAGCTTATAGAAATTCTGCTTGAAAATCTGCAGAACAAAACCATATCATAACACCGAAACCTAAATGAAATGCACCAAAATAGACTCTGTAGATACAAACATATAACTCAAATAAAAAATTAAAAACACTTATGGACACAAAAAAAACAGGATGATATGAAACTAGAGTTGACTAAACCCTGAAAATAAACCAAAGACCAAATTAAAATAAAAATAAAAGCTAAATTACAAGGTGTTCAGGAGAGAATTGATTCAACTGAAAGATAATCAGAAGCATTGAGGAAAGGCATAAATATATGAAAAGAACAAAAAAAACCCAAAAAACATAGGTGAAAAAGGTTCCCAGACCAACTAACTCATAAAGAAAATAGGCAAAGAAATCCCAATATGTATAAAACTGACAATTCTTAACAGTACAGGAAGCCCTCACTTAACATCCTCCTTAGGTTCTGTGACGTCAAGTGAAATGACATACAATGAGACCAGTTTTATCATAGGCTAGTTGACATAAACAAGAGTTAAATTCCCATGGAATCACATCAATGTTATAATGAAATAATGTTGAACAAAATGGCCTTATTCAAGGACTTGCTGTATGCCTTAAAGAAAAAAAAAATCTCCTGAGCCTCTAGATTTAACTAAACTAACTAACTAAATAAATAAATATTTAAAGAGTTACATGTTAAGAAAAATCAACCAAGGTATCCTTCAGGTATCAGTTTTCTATAGTTTTATAGAAAATATTTTATATAATTAAGAACTCAGAATACTGCACATGCAAGCACTGTTTAGGTATCCTAGCAGAGAAGAGTGAAAAAAAGTAAAGGTGGAAACAAGGATAGAAAAAGCAAGTATATGATGAGTCCTGTCCATGAAGTATCCAGGCATGCACTATGCTAAAATGCACAGAATACCATTTCTCACCTCCCACACTGGCCAGCATTCAACAATGGACAACAAGGCAGGGTGAGAGAGCAGGCCCTCCCAAACATGCTGGACGGAGATACGAACCGTTCTCCTGCTCAGAGGGTTAGGCACAAACTAATAAAATTATAGTTGCTTCTACCTTTTAACTGAGTATCCCATAGCTAGAAATTTACTCTGCAAGTACACCTCCAATGCCACACAAAAATATATGCACCAGGTTATTCAGTATGGAGTTATTTGTGAAAATAAAATACTGGGAAGAACCTAACTGCACATTCATCTATGTCTAAATAAATTACAGTAACTCTCCCACAACACAACTGTAATAAAAAAAATAAAGCTCTCTGTGAACTACTATGGAGTGATTTCCAGGGTATATTAAGCAATAAAAGCAAAAAGAAAAAAAATGCCTTTATAAAGTTCTATGAATTTTACTTTGAACCACATGTTTTATATATTCCAAAATAAAATTCAGTAAATTAATAAAATTAAATATAAAGATGGGGGAAGGAGCTCTAAAATTGGGCAGAACAGAAACAAATTAACTATCAACCTGTGTTATCGAATTGATGATATCATCATGTAACAGGGTGCAGCCAAGAGCAGGGGGGCAAATAGGGGTTTGTAATGGGGTCCAGAACTTGGTGTCCAGGAAATATTAGAAAAATACATATATCTAGGATGTCCTCACCCCCACAGTCTGAGCTGGGGGGGGACGCATGGAGCAGGGCCATTGAGAAGAGCTTGGAGATTATTGGCTCCACACCATAGGGCCACACCTGCCCAGACTTACTATGGCAGCCCAGTAAAGCTGGAAAAATATGGTGCTGGCAGCTGTGGCCAATTGTGGGGGTAGTTGGAAATGGTGCAGCAGAGGAAGATTGACGCTAGGATTTAAACCTAGGTGTGGCAGCCAGGCGGTGTCTTTTTGGGACCACACAGCTTGGGCAGAGAAGAACCACGGACTTCTATTTCTTTTTCTGAGATTCGGTACCCAGAAATGGGCAGAGAGGGAAGGAAGGACAGTGCATTTGTGGGTATTCTAAAGGACTTTGGGATCTCAATGAAGACATTAAGTTATTATTCTTAAGTTTATATAACTCTTTAAATAAATAATGCCTTTCCTTTTCACCAATCTCTGGAATTGAGAGATGTCTTTCCCTGGTGGCAGGCAAGGTGAACCTAGTACGGGGTGGGGGAGACCCCCCAAGCACAGGGTGGGTCCTTTTGGCAATAGTATATCATTTGCACTCCCCCAGGTCTATTCTGTGACAATCATAGAAAAAAAAAGTATTTATTCAAGCAACTTTTGATTCAAGTATTCTGACTGTATCACCTCAATGAGAAATATCCTAAGAAGAGAAAGAAATCTAGAATTTTACATCAGTAAGTCTGTTGGTGCTAGTGAAACCGATGTAGTAATGCCAATACTTTTTGTGTATATGGTAGTAAACTTATTGATACTGATGAAGACCATGACTGAAGTATGAAATAGGCTAAAAGAGAAAGAACCTGTGCTATTATTGGATTGGAATGGGAGGTGCCACTGGGAACTCCAGGTACGTATGCTGGGCTCTGTCCACTGGCAAACGACCTAGAACCAAGGACACCCTGTACCACCAAGGCCTCACCAGGTAAATGTCATTCCCTAATAAAAGGAACCACAGGCCTGGAGAAATGGCTATTTCTAGGTGTGAGGCAGAGAAAGCACAAGGTGAACATTCATTGTGCCATAAAGGAGCAAGTGCCAAAACCGAGTGGAGCCCTCTCAGAAGGACACAGGAGCCAACGTGAAAGGTTGCCTCCTCATCGAACCTGAGACAATTTAAGAACTGAAAAGGAACAATGTCAGTGCTGCATCATTACATTTGGAAAAAATCCATGAGCTCATACTATTTAAAAGAAAGAGTAGTGAGCAAGGGATTACAAATGAGAAAATCATCTTGCAACCACTGATCTAATGATGAATTTAGGAAGAAATCATTAATAGATGCTAAATTCTTGGGAAGCAGTTGACAGGGAATAACATGTTCAGAGGTCTCAAAATATTACTTCTCAAATTTCTTATTAATTAGAAAAATAAAATGTACCTTTATGAAGGAGAAATCTAGCAGAAGCCTCAACCAACCAAGAAAATAAATTGAACACATCTCCAAAAATAGGACTTCTAACATTCTACTATATGACATGAAGCACTGAAAAGGGGATAATCTCACCTGGGTAGTTTTTGTACCAAAAATGTTTAATCACTCCTATAGTCCTGAAAAACCATCAAACAAATCCAAAGTGGAAGCTACTCTACAAACCACCAGCCTGGACACACAGAAATCATCAATATAAAACATCTCCCTCCCACTCCCCAGCCCCAGTAAAAATAGGGAAACTCTTCTAGACTAAAGGAGAGAGCATGGCGAAACAAATGATGGTCATGTATGATTCTGAGTTCTGGATCAAAAGGGATAGATTCATGAAAATATTTTTGTGACAATTGGGACAATTTGAAAATACACAGTAAATTGGATAAGATCACTATTAAAATTTCTTAGTAGTAAAAATGGTGTTTTGGTTATATAGATAAATACTCTTAGGAGAGGCATCCTGAAATATTTAGGGGTTCATTTTTACAATGTTTTCAACTTACTTCAAAATCCAGGGAGTAAAAAGTGTGTGTGTGTGTGTGTGTGTGTGTGTGTGTGTGTGTGTAAACAGATAAAGAATATTAACTTTTGGTAAAGCTGGATGAATGAAATATATGTGTTCCTCCTATTCTATCAACTTGTCTGTAGATTTCAAATGTATCAAAACCAAACATTGGGTGGAAAACATTACAGGCACAATTTAAAAAATGATCAAAGGGCTAGGCCCCCAAAGACACAGAGCACAGAGTTCCTTCCATAATGACAGACTTCAGAATGACTCAGGGAGAGACAGTAGGTGTCTGGCAGCCCCAGGAGCCATGTGGGAGCCGTGCCCTGCAGACCACCCACTGCCCTGCGGATTCTGTGCCCTGGCTGAGGTGGCACACTGGCCGCAGCTTCTTTCAACTTGTCTGGTGAGGACTTTTTTTTTTATCAACAGCTGCTTTTACTCTGCCTAGGGACACACATGACAATGATACCCATCCATGACCCACGATTTCCCTTGGGATGGCATGACTTCCCCTTCCCTGAGCCTCAGATTTCTCTGTGGACTAGTTGGTGCTCACAGTGATTCCTTCTGAACCACTGTGTCCCAAAGGCATCAATTGCACAAGGCTCTGTGGTCAGTAAACAAGAAGAGACCAGGGAAGGAGGTGGAAAGCAATAGAAAAGAAGGAATGTGCCCCCAAGGATTTTTCTCAGAACACTAAAGCAGAGGATCAGTATTTCTATTCAGGTTTGAACTAGGAACTACTGATTGCTATCTTGCAACCATGAGCTGAAAGCTTGTTCAAGAATGAAACCAATAATGAGAGAGATGAGAGCTACACTGGGTGGCAGAACAAACAGAGTTTTTAAAGAACCGCTTTACTTTCTGGATCCAGTGAGACTTGCCAGTCTGGACTTACATGAGCCAATAAATTACCTCCCTTCTCCTACTATCTTTTTTTCCCTTCCCCTGGTTTGGATTTGATTTTCTGATCTCTTATAACTCAAAACCATCTCAATTGAAACAACATTTCATAAAAAATGTATTGGACAAATAAATTAGGGAAACAACTATTTACATTTGTATGTCCCTTTCATCAATTAGCAAAGCATAGTAGGGTAAGAAAGGCTACAGCATTAAAGAAACCTTTTTAAAGTTTGTTCAAACCAGTATGTCCCAAAGCACTCAACTTTGGCGATGCCTCCTAACAATCCTAAGAAGTAGTGCTCCACGGCAAATAGTCTTTGGAATAACTGTGTGGAAATTATTCATTTGCCTGCAAAGAAATCCTGTCATGTGTCACCACTTAATTCCAATATCACTTAATTCCCACATTAGAAATTTGAGGTCCAGGTCCTCAAACCAAAGATTATAATTTAATATAAAAATATACTTATGGGGGTCTCACAGTACTTTAGTGCATGCCTGCATTATCCTGCTTGATATTACAGAAAATTAACTATTTCCCAGCTGGCCTAAGACCTGGGTAGGGAGCAGACTACACAACCTTCTCATACTTGTCTCTCCAGCGCATGGAGCCGCGCAGCATACACAGGGGGAGTTCTGTAAATGTTGCTGAATGAAGAGAATTATTACCAGTTCACTTTTCCCTGTAGGGATTACATTTCTTGTTGTTTTCCCTCATTTTCCCTTCTGTTACACAATGAATTAATGCTTTTATCGAGCAGTCTGTGGTAACTCCAAGTTCTTAAGTCCTGGGAGGACAGAACTAATTCAACGCTCATTAGTGTGCACAACTGTTTAAATGATTTGTTCCCAGCACATTCCCTTTTGCTTGTCCAGAATAAATCAGGTTTGATCATTACGGATCTCTTTAATCTTTCATTTTCTTGGATAAACCTCCAAAATTAGATGTTTCTAGTCTTGTTTTACTACATCTTTCAGACTAATAAAGAGTGGCAAGCTTTAACACACTCTTTTCTAAAGTAGGCACATTGGGGGAAATGATGATACACTACTGTGCATAGACCTAGTGGAGTTAATTTCATCCCTTCAAAGTAGAATATTAATTTCCAGGCATCACGTTGTTAAAACAGGTGGTTTTGCTCCTCTCCGTCCATTGCCTGGATAAGCTACAGCAATGCATGTCTTTGTAATATTTTCTATCCTTCCAACCACAGTGCAGAATGTGAAATACACTAAAACACGCTGACAACCAAACCACTATGATGGTACAGTAGACTTCACACCATGCAATATGTAATATAAAGATTTGTTTTTTTAAGGAACTGAGGATGGTTAATCTTGACAAGATTCTGGGGCAGCATGAGAACTGTAGAAAGAGAAATAAAATGTCTATAGAAAGAAAAATACTCCAAAGTAATTTCAGACAAGTAATCTGACCCTGTGACATATGTGGGATATACATTTAAGAACAAAAAGAACTATATACAATTTAAATTGTTTCCTGTTATCACAGCGCTGGTGGCAGTCTTGTTATTCTGAGATAGTGTTGGGTGTAGTATGAGAGATAACCGATGAGGAATTCTGTTCGTGTCACTGAGAACAGGATGTTCAGCATGGGAACAGATGCATATATAGCTGATGAGGGTAAATAAGCTCTGTAGAATTGATTTTGAATTGCAAATATCTGTATAAACTCGCGATATATATATATATGTGTGTGTGTGTGTGTGTGTGTGTTCCCTCTAACTCTGTTCACTAAAAACGCCTAAAGACTAACCCAACAGTGATGAGAATCTCAACACTTACCTTGTGATTTCTAAATCTTACTTTAAAAAGAAAAAAAGGAAGAAGGGGTTAATGGAGAAATAGTGGATTCCATGCCTCAACAAGGAAATCTTTAAGGGCAAGTATAGTGCAACCTGTCATGCCAGAAAAAAAATAGGAATACTGGAGTCATAGCAAAAGGACCCAGGAGCTAATTTGAATGGGCTCTCACTGACTAAAGATGGGGCAATTTAAGCAAGAATAGGTTTATAACTTCAAGGAAATCAAGCATATCAGATATATCTAAATCGAATTTGTAATAAACCCTCGTTAGTGGTTTTTGCTGAATGCTAGGGAAGGAACCCCTAATAAATGAAAAAAACTGACCATTAATCTTGCCTTTCCTACCGGAACTGTACCTCATTATACCAAATAATTGATGAGAGTCCCTCTTAATTAAAGTATTCCAGCCAATAAATGAAGGAGTTGCAGAAAGAGATCACTATTTTGCAAACCCCGATGAATAATTAAAGGATCTGCACAATGGCAGCTGCTAATATCGCAGACAGAGAGAAACAGACATTGTCTCTCCTGATGGAAGGACACACACCGACTGGGGAGGAAGTGGGTTCACCGTCGTGCTCCTAAAAAGAAACTTGAACTTGAATCTGATCGAGACTTTAGCTTTTACTACTTATCAATTCATTGATAATAGTGGAAACAGAACATGCTAAATGAACCCATGAGAATCCAGTCAGCAAAATGTAGACCACATAAAGTTCTGAATAACCTCAATTCTTCCACCAAAAATTTTCGAACGAAAAAAATGGAGGTGATGTATATAGTAAAAGTTAAATGATATAGATAGAAATTAATCACAATGTATGAGCTTTGTTTGGATCTTGACTCAAGTTACAAAGAAAAAAATGATAGGATAATAGTGGATATTTGAAAACTGACTTTATATTATTTGATAATATAAAGAAATTATCATTAATTATCTATAAGTGATGATATTGCGGTTTTATTGTAAAAAATTGTCCTTATAGAGATAACTAACACAATATTCAGGAATAAAATTAGGTGTGTGAATCTCTTTAATATAATCAGAGTGGAGGGGGCAATAAATGAAAAGAATATTGGCTTTGAATCAATAATTACTGAAGTTCGTGATAGAGACACGGGTAGTCATTATGTGGTTCTCCCTGCTTTGGCTTTAAATTTCTGAAGTGTTTCTGTAATGTCTGCAGTGAAAGCCGGTAAAACAGGGATCAGAGGTGATCCCCAACCTGGTGTATGGAGTGACAGGGACATAAGTTTCTGGTAAGTACAAAGAAGTGTTTTTGAATGGAATTGTTCATTATGGAAAGAAAGGATGATCTAAGTAGGGTGTATTTCTGGTTACAGAAAACATACAAGGTGGATATTGAGCATGAGCTGAGGAATGGAATAAAGTTATTTTTTAGGCCCATTCCAATTTAGTGGTCTATGAGCTTTTTCTCAGTATCTTCTGAAAGACCACCTGATTCAAAGCACGGATTATAAAAACATGCACAGCATTTGTTGCTGTGTGCTTGTGTAGCGTGCTTGGGTGTGAAGCAGAGGGCCTGGGATATAGGGCACAGGCATGAACGAAGGATGAGAACAGGCATATAGAACATTTCGGCCCAACGGGAATGATCTAAAATGTTGTGTAGACCTGCTGTGTTTAACTCCTTACTGCTAAGAGTCCCGCTGAATTTCCTTTCACTGAAAGATAAGGACGGCTTCTCCATCACTAGGTACCAAACCCAAACATCAAGTTTTAAAGACACTAATTTTAACTAAGTTTCAGGAAACCATGCAAAAGAGATCATTAGGAGAACACAACCCTATGTGACCTGGGCATAATTTTTTCTCTGCTTCAGACATGCCAATTTAGAATGTCTGAATCTGAACTTCTATCCCAGTAAGATTTCTACAAGAGTCAAAATTCAACTCACCAGGAAACCAAAAGAAAAAAAAAAGACACATTTCTGCCAAGTAGTCTTGAAGATTATTCTGTAGCCCCTGTACCAAATACTTGAATAATCACTATCATACTGACTTTTTTTTCTCTTAGCATAAGAAATTGGGTTTCTTATCAGGTTCCTTTAATCAATGAAAAAAGTAATCAGTGAATACAGGTTTTGCTAAGTTCACACCATCTACCATCAAAAATAGCACCTCTGCATTAAGAAACCAATTTGGATTCTGACCCATGCAATTTAGTAATCACATCCTATTTCTGGATTTACAGTTTTATTCTACATGTCTCATTCCAACGTGGCATCATCTGAAGTGCAGCAGCCCTTTCAGCATGCATCATTCGCCTACTGGAATACCCATCACTGGCCCAGGATCCCAGCCCCTAGCCTGAGCCAGTCTTCCATGATTTCTTGTTTGTCTGTTTTACATTTGAGAAACTGGAAAAGTCACATTGGTGTATATATGCATTCTATCCAAAGATGGTTACTACTTTCTCCTTCCAGGCATTTTTGTCTTTTGGATTCTTCTCATCACTGGATTGCTAAAAATCATTTCTTTTACTCCATTAATTTCCTGGCCAAGTTCACTGTCAACTAGAATTAAGGAAAAACAGCATTCCAGAGGCCTCAGTCTCAGATAAGTTCAGACCTTGAATTTTCAACACAGGATATTTGGAGCCACCATCATCTTTTAGAATAGTCAAATTCAGGTCTGCGAATTTGGAAAATGATGAAGTCTACATGACCAGCTCCTCACTTTACATCAACCAACGTTTACTGAGTATTAGCAAAGAATACTACTTTGGGTTAAAATACGTAAAAAATGTTCCTTGAACCCTAGAACTATCCCCAATACTGGGTGAAAAGTAAATGAAAAATGAAGATTTCAGAGAAACTGTTTGATAAAAGAACCTGAATCAACATGTGAAAAAAACCATCACAGATTAAGTGAGCTCAAGGGTCAATGCTATCTGCTCTCCAACAGAAAATGAGTTACTAATTAAAGAAAAATTGTGACTAAAAATCTTGACAAAAATAACAGACACTTCATCATGTTATTTTTCAAGATTAATTACCAATATGGAATAAATTATATTGTGCTCAAGGAAATTCATGAAGGTGGTAATAACTTGCACCAGGCAAGAATAAGTATTATCTGAAGTAATTTTTCCAAGTGGATCATTAATTACTAATGTCTTCTACAAGCACCTTCAGTAATTAATTATAGGTTAACATCCCTAATATACTGACTTCCATCACAACCATTATATGGGACAATGAAATCGTTATGGTCATTATAAGTCAATCAAGCACATTCTGATCAGGGTCTGCTGTGGCACTGTCAGTGAATTACCATCAATTGATTAGGAAAGCTGACTAAAATTAACCAAACTTCTGCCAATTAAAGGCTCTACTTACTCATCATTAAAGAAGGTATTGTTTTACCTTTGGTGTCAGGAACATTGTGAATGCTGGGAAAGAAAAAATCTCTGCTAAATACAAATGCATGCGTACATGTATGCCCATGCGAATCGATATCTGTCTCACGGGAACTTCGAGTCAGTTGGGATTTCCCAGTCTGCAAAACAAATATGGATCATACCTAGGATTCGAGTTTCCTTTTTTCTCAGAATAATCCCTTATGAGTACTTTCGTGTGTGTGTTAATGTATTCATTCAGTGAACGCAATGTTTTATTGAAGGAGGAGTTATTACTCCAAACACGGCCACTCATGTGCTTGGCCCCCTAAACACCCTTGGCTGGCATCTGGGAACCTGAATACAGGAAGAGCTTCTCACCATTCCCTAGTAAGAATGTCTCACTGTGCTTAAACTGTTTATGCAAATGAGATGGCTTATGCTGAAAACCTCCTGAGGGGCTGGAATTTGGGTACAGGGTAGGCACTGAATACCTGTTATGACCATCCCCCAATAAAAACCCTGAGCACTGAGTCCCTGAGGAGCTTCCCTGAGATAACATTTCACACGTGTTGTCACGATTCATTACTGCAAGAATTAAGTGCTCTCTGTGTAGCTCCACTGAGAGAAGTCTCTTGGAAGCTGAAGCCTGGTTTCCTCTGCACTTGGCCCCATGTAGCTTTTCTTTTTGCTGATTATATCCTTTCAATGAAATAAAACATAGCCATGCATATGCCCAACTGCTGAATCACACTGAGTCCTCCTAGTGAATCACCAGATCTTGGGGGTGGTCTTGGGGAGCCCCAACACAGGCGACACAGTAAGTCTGAAGTAGTAATGAAATGAGAGCATGGTGTACTGCAGTGGGGAGCTCACGGGGTGGGACTGAGCTGGAAATCAAGAGGTGGGTGGGTGTCCATTGGTAGCATGTGCTCTCCCTAAACTCAATATATCCAGTTCCACTTGCCATGTGGAATGAGAGGCAGTTCAAGCAGGAATAAATTTAACAAAGCGTCTAATCCAGAATCCTCATTTTTTCGGATGAGCTAAGGTTGAGTTCTAAAATAACTTTCTATAAGGCACGGAGCTAGTTCAAAGCAAATACTAGCACGCCAAAACCACATCTCAACCCCCCAGTAGTTCCTACCAGTAAATCATTTGCTGCCTGGCTGGAGTCTGTCCTTTCTCAGAAGGCCTCCTGCTTGCAGCAAGATGTGCCACATGGTTGCAGATTCGCACCATGTTGCATTTTCAATTAAAACAGCTAAATGGGGTGTTTTAGAAGGATGATTTCCAAGCTGCCAGGACAATAATGCCACAAACTCCACCAGATTTTATTAGAGTCAAATGACAGCATAAATCATTAGGAAAATGTGTGCCAACCGGAGAAACAGCAATACCTCAAACTCTCGGAGTACTGAACACCATCCAGTTGGCTGAGAAAGAACCATGTGGCTTAAAATCATTTTTTGCAATTACTATACTAGCTAGTTCATAGTTTTTGGCAGATATGCCCCACATGCATAGCAGAACTTAGCTAATTTTCACTCTGCTGATCGACAAATGTTTTTTTATTTTCCCCTCAGAAAAACCACCCAGAGAGCTTTTATGAAATCTGAGGAAGTGCATCAATAAGGGAGCCCATTTGTTACAGCCTGGCTTTAAATAATGCATATTAAATAGGCCACCCAATATTCATCACAAAAAAATTCTACTGTGCGAAGATGATGAGTTAAGAATATCAATCATACTGATTACTAGAGTCTGAAAATCAAACAGCAAGATTTCCCAAGCCCTTCTTACTTTCCTCTCTTGAATTGAGCTTGCTTTTTGGAAAGCAGGAAAAAAAATTAAGTTACTTACTATAAACTTCTCCAAAATCATTATTAGTTCTTAACAGTTAGACAAGAAATACCATACAATGCTAACTCAATTTCTTCAAGCAATAAAATGACCAAAGGAAGGAAAGCACTTCTCTATGAAACTTTTTCATCCACGTTGCATTTCCAGGTTGTCTTCTTGGGACTTTCCTCAACAGCCCAAATGTTGAATTCCATCTACGGATGTGCTGTATGATGGTTTCCAAAAGTGATAATCTTTTCTACACTGAATAGCTCCTCCCTCGAGGAGAAGCGTCCTGCCAACGAGGAGGGACTCCCATGCTGTGTTTTAAGTGCGGCATCTGTGCTAGCTCTGCAGGGGATGAAAGGGCACGTTAGGACTGGGCTCACAGGCGGCTTCCGCTACACGGACAGATAATGGTCCGTTCCCTCGCTGAGGGGTACACGGGCAAGCATTTGTGGTATTCTTTAAATTTTTTCTTTACATTTTAAATATTTTATAATAATTTCAAGTACATTTAACTCCCTGCATTTGCTTGATCAGGATTCCCGGACCCTCGAGGGGGCGTCTTACTGAGACTTGCCATCCCTAGAGTCAAACTGAACTTTCTTTAGTAGGGTCAGAAAGACCCACTGAAATCATTTCTGTTACAGAGTTCCCGAAGACCTGGCCAAATCTTCACAATCTTTCCTATCAGATATCCTTTGTCTGTGGAGCATCCTGAAAGAATATATATAAACCAAGGGTATTTTCGATCTGTGTAAGAAAAGTGATAACATCTTCTCATATTAAAGCTGCCAGCTTCCCAGATAGAGAATTTTGTCGGTAAGTAAAAGGTATGAGATCAAGAAAAACAAGATAAATTGACCAAGTATACTTTAAAATGTCCCATAAATTTAAAAGCCCTTCTTCCTCCTGCTGATAATGGGAAGATGGAAGCCAGCTGTGCCCACAAAAACCTCATGTTTAATGCATGGGATCTCCGAGAGATCTCAAATGGGACCCTGAATCCTAGCACCAGCAATAACTGTAAACTTGTTAAAAACACAAATTCCCAGATCTCTGCTGGCGGAATGTGAGAAGAGTGGGCAATAATCCTCCCAAATGATTTGGATGCCTGCTAGTTTGAGAAGCAGGATGGCCAGGTTGGGAGTCTAGCGTCTGGAGGCAGAGTAACTGGGGTCGAATACTAGGATCTGTCTCTGCTAAGTGCTGTGACTTGGACCAGGTTACTTAACTCGTCTATGCTTTAATTTCCTCATCTGTAAAATGAAGGTAATAGTAGTTCCTAACTCATCAAACACTGGCAATGAGATAACAATACCCGTAAAAGTCTGGCAAAATGCTTGACACATACTAAGTGCTCAGTAAATGTGAGCGTTATTTTTCTCCACTATGGAGATTTTAACAGATTTGCTTCTATCCCAGTTTACTAATCTATTCATTCGATTAACATTTATCGCATATTTACCACCTGCCAGACTTGGGCACTCGATTACACAGGATTCCTGGCTGCACATCAGGATCACCCAGGGAATTCTGAAGAAACCCCGCTGCCTGACCCCTCCCTCCTCCATAGCACAACAAAGAATCTCTGACAGCACCACCCAAGCTTGGCTGTGTTGTAAAAGCTACTTGGAATGTTTTAATGGGAGAAGCAACCTCCGAGCAAACGGGACAGCCCAAAGCCCAGGGAGCAGGTGCTCACTGTATGTACCTGATGTCAAAAAATTTTAGGAAAGGTTGTTTGCCTAGCAAATTTCCGTAGGCACTTACACAGTCCTCTCCTGCTTTACAGGTCTCCTTAGGAAGCACAAGTCACGTTTTCTAAATCTTCAGTGCTGGCTGCCATGCCACCAACCAGTAGGCGAGGAAGGTGGCTGATGCTGCAGGAAGTGAGCTCTGTTCCTGGGCCCTTCCTGCAAGCCTGAGCGAGCCATGTAGGACGGAGGAGTAATTATACAGCCATCATCTCCATAACCAACTCTTGTAAGGGAGCACATTTCCCTAAATATACTGCCCAAGCCTAAAGGCTAGACATACTGGTTTCACATACCAGTCTCCAAGGGGAGGAGAGACAGGGGCAAAACTTTTAAATTAATTAAAAGAGACACTCAGGAACACTTCATGCCATTCTTTAATCTCCATTCTCCTGTGATGAAGACAGAATGACAGGACCAGGACCAGGACCAGGCTAACGAGCTGGAGGCAGGAACCTATGGAGACTCGTCAAGCAGCCCTCAGACACTCTGCAGAAGGGCCCAGGGCTCACAAATATGAAGGAGGAGGAAACCGGCCCTGGCCTCTGCCGTGTCACCAGGGCACTCTGAAGAATGCCCACGGGGCCTGCATCCCACTCTGCTTGGACCAGTAGCAATTTAAAGAACACATAAAAAGGAAAGAGCATGTATTGTAATTTAGAAGTCCGAGAATAATAACAAAAATCGTGATGATTTATCGAGGGTTTTCTAGTGTCAGGCACTGTGCTAAAGGCTTCTCATGTAGTATTTTACTTAATTGTGGTAACCAGCTTCCTAACAACCCTTGCCTCCTAGTATATACACCCTGTGCAGTCCCTCTTGTTCACTGAATCAGAGCTAGTACGTGTGGCCAATAGAATATTCCAGAAGTAACTGTCGGTGACTTCTAATTAGATGACAAAAGGCATCATCACTTCCAACATGACCTCTTGAATCACTGGCTCTGGGGGAAGTCGGAGACATGTCACGTGGACACTTGAGTAGCCCTGTGATGACACCCACAGGGAAAGGACCCAGCCATGTGACCAGGCCACCTCAGAAGTGACCCGCCAGCTCCATTCAAGCCTCTACATCTTCCAGCTGAAGCCCCAAACATCACAGAACAGAGAGGCCATCAGCCCTGGGCCCTGTCTGAATGGTTGCCCCACGGAGCCCATGAGATAATTGTTTTAAAAACTAAGTTCTGTGATTTGTTATGCAGCATTGCACAGGCATACCTAAGAGCTAAATACTCTTCTAGTTGACAAGAGCTGAAGTGATTCAGCCACGGGCACAGTCAGTGAAGCGGCGGGGACCTGAATCCACATCTGCAGATTTGACATTCTGGCTCCCATTCTGTCATACTGCTCCTCACACATGCACATGAAGTGTGTAACTGATCTCCCACCTCTTTTATTAAGGGGAAAGTAATCATTTAATAGGAATCTTTCAAGCGCTTCAGTTGTCCCCAGCACACGTTGTTCACCCCACAAGGCGCCATCCTGCCTTGTATTTCAGCCATTTCTCTATGGACAGATTAGAAGTTCCTGGAAAGTTGGAGTAATGACAGCCTGGTAAACAGCAGAAGGGTGTCAGGTTTCGCCCAGTGACTTGGCAGCTCTGTTCTACTGTCTGTAGGCCAGGTGATCTTAGGCCAGTGACCTAAATGCCACGAGCCTCCGCTTCCTCTCTTACAACAGGGCCAATATGAACACACACTTCTGTTTGCACTGCGTTAGACAAATACTCCAAGTATTTAGCACATTGACTAGCATACAGTAAGTGCTCAGGAAGTGTTATCTGTATGAATTACTATCAGAATGTGTTGGAAAATATTCCACATTTTAAGTGGCCCAACACAAACCCTCCCCTCAAGCTATCCTTCCATGGAAAGAGAGGTTCCCAAGACATAGCAGTGGTTCCTGAGAGTCAAGAGATTTCACTACACAGGCACTGAAACCTTTGAAGACACCTGGCCTGTGAGAGCCCAGCCTGCCCTGCTGGAGTGAGGAGAGCATTGGGAAAGCAGCCCTTTGCTTCCACCATCCAGTGGGACTAGCACAGACAGCAATTTGGCTCTTTCTTGAAAGAAGCAAAGTAAGGCAAGGAGGGTCTCCCGCCCCCTCATCTTATAAACCAGAGAAGAGATGGATTTTGCTTCCACCCTATTTCTTAATCCTATTACATTCTTATCATTTTGTCAGACAAAGCTCCTTAGCTCCTGCCAATACTCCTCCTAACGCCTTCCCCTGTGGTTCAATCTTTCTTGGTTTCAGAGCTAACAGGCTGTCAAGTGTCTTACTGTCCCCTCAGGTGATTGCTACTTAAATGCTGTTTAGAGTCCCACCTCCCTTTGAAGTTAGCTTTATGGTTCCTATTTTTTTCCCTTGTGCATGAAAAAGTTTTCTGTGTAAAATTCTGTTTAGGGCCCAAAATGTTTCCACAACCTTCTACTTCTGGGTAAGACAAAGGAATGGGAAATTGGGGGCAATGCCAGCCACATGCATCCATCTCCAAATAAACACATATTCCCAGCACTGAGAGGTCCTGAG
Source organism: Tonatia bakeri (assembly GCA_004024845.1). NCBI lineage: Eukaryota > Metazoa > Chordata > Mammalia > Chiroptera > Phyllostomidae > Tonatia > Tonatia bakeri. The sequence continues at coordinate 24,410 of PVIA01002593.1, forward strand.
TTCCATTCTTGGGTGGAAGTGGGGGATATAAGTGACTTCTCCACTGTAACAGAGGAGATCTTTAAAAGTAAGGATAACTAGGAAACAAACGGCCAAGTGGAGGATGCCATGAGCAGTAGGGACAGAGGGCCCGGGAGCAGAGGGAGGAAAAGACAGGCAGATGAGAACACGGGGCAGCTGGAGCAGGAAGCCTGGGTGCTGGGTGGGGGCTCTGAAGGATGCAGGGCTGCGGACCTGAAGAGGTGAGGAAGGGCAGGAAGAGCACTCGAGGCACAAGAAGGAAAGGCTGGGAGGCAGGAAAGCAGCAGGCAGCTATGCAAAATGCTATGGATTTATAGAGAAGCAGAACAAGGACTGCAAAAAATAAAGATGATCAGGGGAAAGTGCACAGCCAAAAATTAGCAATAATAATCTTTAAAAGCCAGAATACCAAAGGTCTTTTTGCAGATTATAGAGCAAACTGGTGACATATGGATTTCATGATTAAGAATTAGTAACATATTCTAATCAGTTCCTCAGGGATCATGAACGTAAAACTCTGAGACTAGAGAAATGTATTTTCTTTTTGTAAAGATTTTATTTATTTATTTTAGAGAGGGAAGGGAGGGAGAAAGAGGTAGAGAGAGAAACATCAATGTGCGGTTGCTGAGGGCCATGGCCTGCAACCCAGGTATGTGCCCTGACTGGGAATCGAACCTGTGACGCTGTGGTTCGCAGCCCATGCTCAATCCACTGAGCTACGCCAGCCAGGGCAAGAAATGTATTTTCAAAGGAGGCAAGGTCAAGTGAACTGTTAGCTTACTCTCCTCAATATGTTAAGTAAGTTTTCCTCACTGAAAGTATTGCTTGAGCCACTTAACCAGTTATAGGTCAAATGCCTTCCAACCATTTTTTTTGTGGTCTAGTTTTAAAAACTATTACCTAAAGTGAGAAGGCACATATTAGATGACCTAAGCCAGGAATCTGTTATTTATCAGCAGTCATTTCAATGATTCCCAAGAGCCAGTATCCACTAACCAGAATGGTTTCAAGGTGGAATAAATGTGTATCAGAAGTAAACATGACCCTGGCTGGTGTGACTCAATGGACTGAGTGCCGGCCTGCAAACCAAAGGGTGTTGGTTCGATTCCCAGTCAGGGCACATGCCCGGGTTGTGGGCCAGGTCCTCAGTAGGGGGTGTGTGAGAAGCAGCCACACATAGATGTATCTTTTCCTTTCTTTCTCCTTCCCTTTCCCTCTCTCTAAAAATAAAAAAAAATAAAGTCATTTTTTTAAAAAAGAAGTAAGCACGATTCTTGATAGGTCTAAGGGTGTCTGCCCCTTGGTACATTTTTCTATCTTCTATCCCAACTCAGAAAGCTACTATACAGAGTTGGCGCTCAAACAGAAACTCTGCAAATCAGAACTCACTTCGCATTCTCCTTATAACCAGAGAGCTAAGTTCGAAAAAGATCCAGAAAACATCAAAGGCCATCAACCAATCTCAAACAGCGACTCCCTGAAATGGGAAGAATCCCCCAGACACTGTTTCTCTGTGTTTCAGCATATGTTCCCTGCACAATACGATGTCGGATGGGCTGGGCGCACGCCAGGCGAGCTTACCATATACCACATGCTCGGCCACTTGGGGTCATTGAAGTACGTAGACTGGGCACGACTGAAGTCATAATCCCTCTTGGTCCGTTTTTTCACCACTTGCTGTTGAATCCACTCCACCTGCCAAGGACAAGGACATCTGGTGAATGCTGGAGCTCCATAGGGACTAGAGCAACATAAGGGACAGTCTGAAGCATTTCCCATCTTGAGTCAATGCTGTTTAAGTCACAGGCTTCATTCTGACCACTAGAATCTCTGAGGCTCTCTAAAAATCTAGTTCTATTTTACTGTATGCCAGTAGGCTTTCTTTTGTCTTTTGACAGATCATTCATATCTCTCAGTAATATGCTATCCTTTTAGTCCTTTCAGAAAGCATACACCATTCACAATTTATTGCAAACTGATAGTGACTTTAAGGTAATTTTTTCATTCTTACTTTACACTAAAGGTCAGCAAACTTTTTCTATAAAGCCCCAATAATAAATATTTTAGGCTTTGCAGATCATATGACCTCTGTTGCAACTAGTTATTCTGACATCGTAGCGCCACAGGCAATGTGTAAATGGAAGGGAGTGACTGTGTTCCCAATAAAACTTTATACACAAAAACAGGTGGTGGGCTGGATCAAGCCCAGAGGCCAGAGTTACAGTCCCTGCCTTGCACTGGGGACCATCAAAAATTTGACACATCAAAAATTTTAAGTGCTCTAAGATCAAACATCAAATTTAAAAGTCATCCTGGGATCAAATGCTCTAGGATCACAAATTTTCAAAAAATGGTTTTCTACAACATAGTGTGGTGGGAAAAGTACCAATTTAGGGAATCAGACAACTAAAGCCCTAGACCCGTCTCTGGCAAAACGCTGGAAAAATCACTCAATTTCCTGAGCCATAGGCTCTTTGCTGGCTCTAAAATTCAATTCCAACACATCACATTTGAGAACATCTTAATATTTAGCTGCAACTTTTACTTGAACAAAGAACCTTGAACTTTGAGTTTAACACAGGATTGTAACCTAAATGGTAAAGGTATGAATGGGGGTGTTTTTAAAAACAGCTAATCATTATGTCAACATAAAATAAATAGGTTCCATTCTGAATTGAGCATCTCAAATGTAGTATCAGCCCTGGTGGCATTCTATAATTTGTTCCTAAAGTTTCTTTTGATTTCTTCTAGTCATAGCTAATTTAGTTACAACAGTCTAAAATGTTCTGCTCCACCACTCACCCCCACCTCTTCACAAAGGAATGACAAATTAGGAGGGAGGGAAGGAACACTTAGTAGTGTCCTACTGTGAACCCATACCTACCCATTCAGTGAGGATTTCAAAACCTCTCTTGCGTAATTGATTGAAAATTACTGGAGGAGAAGGGATGCTACAATACTGATTAACAAGCTCAAAATGCATAACTGTAAATAAGATAGCAAAGGCCAAAAGCCAAACTAATACATTCCTATGATTCTCATATTGAGAAATGTATTCAACAGGAATATTGGCAAGCAAGATGAGTTTAAACAGTGCATTCCTAACATTGCTGACAAGGCAAACTGAATCACATGGCCTCCTAAATAAATAGAAGTCTATTAATGATTAGGATCACAGAAAAAAAGCCAATACATGAAAAATAATATTCTGGAAAACAGAAGTTGTTCTGATCCTGTCTTAATCTAGACCCAGTGAGTCTCTGGCCCCGAATCAATCTGCGTGCGTGCTCGCACACACACGCGCACGCGCACACGCACACGCACACACACACACACACACACACTGGGTGAAAGGTTCGTGTGTTTTTCATCAAAAACTGGACGACAGTTGTCCCAAAAGCTAACAGAAATATTTTTTCTTTAGTTGTAGAAACTATTTTCTAGGAATTTCACAGAAACTAATGTGGTATTAAAAATGAGTATACACTTACTTTTAATGAAGAGAGTGATTTTTAAGTGTCTGTGTTTCTAAGACTATGGGAAGGAAGTGCATTTCCTTCTCCATCAGAGTGGAGTGGCAAGCATGGGCAAGCTTATACTTTTCTATTTCCAGGACACATTTTACTCTCTTGATTTCAATCTTTAGATGGTGTGAGTTTTATTCACTCATTTATTCATTCAAAAAAAAAAGGAATAAATAGCAATTCTGCACCAGACACTGTGCTGGGAATATAAAGATGAGTAAAAATAGTCCTTGCCTTTGAAGGACTTAACATTTAGCAAGGAACATTTAGCACGTGTCCCACAAGTCTCCCCTTCATAGAAATGAAATTATCGTCACAACTGACATCTGGTGCAGGCCCTATTACTTACTGTATTCATTAGCCCACTTATGAAAATTTGGACTATGCAAGTTACATCTGCTGACCTTAGATTACAGTACCCCATAAGACCGAACCATTTCATATTTGAATGCCCAGTAAAGAAGGCTGCAGATCCGTTTAGACAGAACTCTTTTCAAACTAATCCCAGATTGGCAGCGGTCTTTCCTAACAGAGCCTCGGTCAACTCCAGAACTGCCAGCACATGTGTGTCCGTAAAGCAGAAAGTATCAAATCTTCCCCAATGTGGACTCAAAAAAGAGGCTGCTGGAGATCACGGCAAGTAGATACTGAAGTTGGGGTGGATAAGTTTCTACAATGACGCTTCGCAATACACCATACCCCAGACACACCACGCACACGGACAGACAAATGGTCTTAAGTATGTGAGAAAACCAAGAGGCAGCCATTTCCTAGATGAATTATACAGACTAAAATAGAACAAAATATCTTACCAAACAGCATCTCTTCTGTAATTTTACCAAGCAGAAATGCTTATTTACAGGGCTTGGTGGCTAGAAGGTGGTACAGCAACTTGGCATCAAGCTTTGACTATAAGTCACTCTGTCTGATCACAGGCCTGGAGTACTCAAGAAAAGTACAGTGGGGGTATTTTTAGAGTCGGATACCATGTATTTTGCCTCAGTGCTTTATGAGTATGTATATATAGCCCTACAATTTTTGGAAGCGGGAAAAGCACCTCTTGGAGCGGAAGGTTTCTATGACTGGAAAGACCATATTTATATTTTTAAACTACTACCCATATGTCTGTCCTTGAGCGCCTTAAGAAAAAGCTCAGAAGTAATGCAATCTACAGATTTCATTTCTCACCAAGAAGCCCAATGCAAAGAAAAGACACTTAGAAATTCACTTTTATAAAACTATGGTCAGTGCAGGAGAATAAAAAAGCTGTGTGCTTTCCCTCACTGACTTAACTTCTGAAAATGCAATTCCCTATAAATTACAAAAACCGTAGGTAACCTAGAGTATGAAAACCACACGAGCTTTGAAATCTTCAGTCCATCCTTCATTAATTCCCACAGACGTGTGCTACTTGGTTTTAAGGCCATCCCTGCCTTCGCTCACAGAGCTCTCCCTCCCCCCACACCGTCCAAGTGAACAGCAGGCATTCGCCTCTTCAGAAGCTTTACTGAAGATGTTCCCTTTCATCAGATTTCACTTGTCAAGAAAAACACATAAACTGGTAATTATGGGAAGGCTACCCCCACAATCTTAGCTGAACTTATTCATCATTATTTTGGAATTTACCAGCTTTCTGATACCATGTACATGGGGAAGGCAATTTGTCATCAGTAGGGAAAATGTAATCATATGAATATACAAGTTAGTATGTAAATATCATGAGCAAGACAAATACTGCATGGTATCACACGTGGAAACTAAAGAAAGTCAAACTCATGGAAACAGAGAACGGAAAGCTGGAGGGTAGGGGACAAGGGAGAGCTGGTGAGGGTCCAGACTTTCAGCTACGAGCAAGTTCTGAGGGTCTGACGTATAACATGGTGACTGTCGTTGGTAATGCTGTCTTATACAACTGAAATTTGCTGAGAGGAAAACAAATATGTTCTCACACACACACAAAATAAATATGTGAGGTGATGAATATGCTAATACAGTAGCTGGGGGAATTTTTTCACAGTGTGTGTGTGTGTGTGTGTACGTATGTATGTATGTGTGTATGTAGGTATCAAACTACCATGATGTACACTTAAGATATCTTACTACTTTATATATTGATTACACCTCAGCAAAGCTGAAATTTAAAAAAAAGTTATGGTACCACTTTAAAAATGCATCCCACAATGAGGAGGAATCAGCCTTTTAGATATTAAATTATATCACAGCTAATGATTAGAATATATTCTGGTAGCAAATATCTACGGCTATTTCAATAACATGGAATGGGAAGTCAAAAAACTGACCCAAAAGTATGTAAGAACTTAACATACAATAAGGGTGCCATCCTAAGTCAGTGGGAAAAAACAAAGTACTTCATAAATGATGGTCGAACAAGAACCAACTGAAGAGGAAAAAAATAAACCCAAAACCATCCTCACATCTTACATCAAAATCAATTTCAAACAAATCATATTTAAATGTAAAAGCAAACAAATAAAACCATGAAAGTACCATGAGAATAGGGGAGATTTAAAAAAATAATCTAAGAGTGAAAAGTACTTATCTAAGTATACTATAACTCCCTCCCCAAAAAGTGATTAAGAAAAACTAATAAATACATAATCAACTACATAAAAAATAAATTTGGCATGGCAAAAAAAAAACTTTAAAAGCAAAGTAAAAGACAAACCAGGGAAATGTTTACAGTTTTTACCTTTGGACAAAAGGTTATTTTCCTAACGTATAAAGAGTTCCTAAAATCAATAATAAAAAATTCAATTGGAACACAGGCTGAAAAGGTAAACCAAGTTTCTTAAACATGGAAAAATATGTCTGACTTCATGCATGTACAGACAAAATCAAACCAATACTATACTGATAACACTTTCCACCTTTCAAATATGAATAATCTAAATACTGATCACATAGTTACTAGAGAAGGAGTTAGAAAATCGTCATTCTACAGTAAAGGTAATTGGAATGTAAATCTTAACTGGACTATATCTACAGAAGGATAAAAGAAGTAATTCTACCCAAAGAAATGTATCCTACATATTTATTTACACATGCAAATATGCAATGTTATTTACTGAAGCACTGTTAGCAAGAACTAAAAGTCGTAAGCAACCTGAACATATATCGATGGGGATTGCATACAGAACAGCCTATCAGTACAATGCAGCACATTGCAACCATAAAAGAGAATGGAATGGACTTTATGTGCTAGCAGAAAATAGTCTCCATGATGCAGTCAGTTTTAAAAAAAAGGAGGTACAAACAGTCTATACAAGATACGACAATTTTTGTATCTCTCTGAAGTGATTATACACAATAAACCCTAAAAACATTGGTGCTTTCTGGGGGAATAATTAGGTGACTGGGATATAGAATAGGAGGGAAATCTTTTACTGCATACCCTTTAATATCTTGTTACTTTTGAATTATGTGAATAATTCACCTATACAACTTAAAATTTCTTTTAATTTAATATATTCCATTGGTTAAATCCCATCATGAAATTCAATGATTTCACATGTGACAACATGCCCGTATTACAACATATTTTTTAAAAAGCAATAATCAGAAAAATATGAAATCAAAATGTGTTATAGATGGTTTTACATTATGTTCTAACATCATAATTATTGACAAAAGACAGATAAACAAAAAGTGGTTGGAATTCAGGGAACTTGGTTTATAACCTTGCCACTGCTACCAGACACCTGTGTGACCTTATAAAATCTTTGTAGGCCTCTTCTATCTGTAAAATGAGAGGAACAAACTAAACATGCTGGCTCGTCCCTCTCTTCTAGCTCTGAAATTTTATCTATGTAGTCTCTCCTCCACGTTGACCAGGAATAGAAAGTGTGTGTGAAATGCAATAGAGAGGTGAGGTAGGTGCTCCAGGTGATAAATGATCTTAAGTCATTCTGTGAAGAAGCAAGGTTAATATTTGGAAAGGAGGGTAGTAAATTATATTACTCCTTTTGTGATTTGAATAGAGCTGTTGCTAGGAAATAAAATATGAGATTCCATGTTTCATATTTTTTATTAGCTTTGACAAAATGGGGAAAAAAAGAGCATGAAGAGATTTCTCCCTCTATTTTCTTTTCTGAGAACAAAATAGAGTGGCCCTGATTGAAAAAATAAAAATGAGAAAAAGCCCTGGCTGGCGTGGCAAACCGGAAGTTCATGGGTTTGATTCCTGGTCATGGCACATGCCTGGTTTGCAGGCTCTGAGCTCTTCCCCCGTCAGGGAGCTTGCAGAAGGTGGAAGGCAAACCAGTTGGTGTTTCTCTCCCTTTCTCCCTCCCTTCACCTTTCCCTAAAGTAAGTTTTTAAAAAAGAAGTACGAGTTAAGTGAATAACAGCCATGTACTTTTTGCTACAGGAGAGAAAAAGAATGATGAAGACAATTTAGTGCCAAAAAGCTTCCCCCAGCCCTAAATCCAAAGCCAATATAGCCTAAAAGTTTTCCAAAATTCTAGTCAAGAAATCAAAATTAATCAGTGCAAGATTCAGAGAATCCACTAAAAATATGTATTTAGATGAGTGTAGTCTTGAGAAACCCTGATCCATCCAGAAACTGGTAATTAGTGAGTTAGTAGATATTGGCAATGTGACTTGACTCACCCTATTTGATGAGCCACTGTTTTTATAGGAAAAATAAAAACTGTAATTGTTTGAATGCTGCCTGTTTTAGTTAGCTACCTGTAACAAACTGTGCACTACTTTTTATTTGATGGGAAATTTTTCCTTGATTTGCTTGATAGACACTCTGAATCCTATTTAATGACTGCAAACATCAGAGACTCAGATCAGAAAAGGCATCTAGTCAGGAAAATGAGAAATCATAATCTTTGAAAGGTCACTGAGGAGAAAGTTTTAAAATAAATACCACGTGTATGTTCAGAACAGTAAAAGACAATACATGCCAAAGTGGAGAGCTTTAATTGCCATAAAATTTTATAATTAGTTGGCTTTCTCCAAGAGAATCAAAATTTTAGAAATGTGTCATCAATTTAATCTTGTTCTATTTTGTTTAGTGAAAAAACTCCTAGCATTATTGTTCTAACTGTATTACTTACTTTCAGAGAACTGAAGTCATATTTCTCACCTTAAACTACTCCACAATGCTCTGCGTGCTTCTACAACTTTAATTTCCTAATTTGTTGCCTGTTTTTCCCCCCACTTCTAATAATATGACACATAAATGGGAAAAATAAATGGTTACATCCAATTAAAGCAGTAAAATGTATTCCCCACCCTCATGGCTCTTTCCTTCATTTATCTGTTCACTCCCAAAAAATTATGTTGAATACCTACTATGTGGCAGGCTGCTCCAGAAGCTACTGAACAACCAATTCCCCACCTTTGGGCAGTTTGCATTCTAGTGGGAGCTAGACAGTAAGCATGTAAATACATAAAAGTTTATATAGTAGACTTTCAGAGTGTTAAATGGTGTAAAAGTCAGTAGTGTAAGGAGGTCAAGAGTGATTATGGAGGAGTAGGCTATTTCAGATAAGGTGATCAAGAAAGTCCTCTTCAAAAGATGTGATATTTTAATAGAACCCTGAAACATAAGGAACCAGCCACCTAAACATCTTATAAGAAATAGTTTATAGGCAACAAGGGTAGCTAATACAATAGCCCGAGAATGACCACATCTTTATTTTTGTCTACAGCTCATCATCCATGGGCCACCAGATGCCTATGGCATTCCCTCTAGGACTAGGGGTGGGTGTATGAGGAGGGTATTTCGCCCTCCAGTGGATGGAGGAGAAGAGACACACACAAAATCAGGGAGCAGAGTCCCAGACATCGGGTCAACTAATTCTGGGCTCCTGGCTACCAGGAATATCTGGATGGGGACACAGGTTCAGGGTGGGCATGTTTCCAACTCCACGTGACAGGGGCAAATTCAAATGAGAGAAGGCTGAGCAAGGCCCTTTAAAGCACAGGGACCCTCTTGCCAGATCTAGGGATGGCACTCTTAGGATGCCAGCCACTATAAACTAGCACAGTAAGGGGCTTTGATGAAGATTGTGTCCTTTCAACTATATAGTGAAAAACACAGCTTTAATGTCATCTAAACAGCAGAGAAGTTATGATTTCTAGGACAGAAAGGTCCCCAAAAAGGAAGCATTCAAGCATAAGAAAAGAGTAGGGGCATGAAACGCTCTTTAGTACGGTGTAGAACACCATCCCAGGAGTCAGAAAAGACACTTACTTAACCCTGTGGTCTCAGACATCTGGATTACCGCCTCTGCAAGTCCACAGACAACGGACATCGTATCTGTGGCTGTACTTCTCTTGCAAAGCAATTTTAATGTTGGTTTATACCAAAAAAAGCAAGGTTTGTTTGAACTTGAACAACACGGGTTTAAACAGCACAAGTCCTCGTTTTTGATGTCTAGTGTTAGCAACACATGTAACAGCTACAATGTTCTGTATCATTTAAAACAATATTAAGGTAGGCACTGACAGACAATTCATCTTGTAAACAGATGATATAGCTCTTGTAAACTTACAATATCAATAAATACAGTAAAATACTCTGTTTTCTCTTCCTTATGATTTTCTTAATAACTTTTCTCTAGCATACTTTATTCTAAAAATACAGGATATAAAATACATGTAACATACAAGATATGTGTTAATTGACTGTTTATGTTGTCAGTAAGCCTTCTGGCAAACAGTAAGCTAGTAGGAGCCATTTATGGGAAGTCAAAAGTTATATGCAGATTTTTGGCTGAGCAGGGCTGGGGGTGGAGGGGTTGACTCAAGGGCCAACGGTAAGAAGAGGGAAAGGGCAAGAAATGGTGATGGAAGGAGACTTGACTTGGGGTGGTGAACACATAATACAATGCACAGATGATGTATTATAAAATTGTATACCTGAAACCTATATAATTTTATTAATCAATGTCACTCCAACAAATTCAATAAAAATATTTCAGTGGGTCAACTGTACTTCTTTCTGGAGTTGTGTGTAAACATGTCTGGAGTATGCACTTTATATGTGCAGAGGGGTTGAGCTGGACTAGACTGTGCCGCCGATAGGCAGTGCGGAATAATGAAATGGGCAAGCAGCTCCCTGAGTCCTTGATAGAATACCACCAATCACTGGCCTGGCCACTTTGGGCAAATCACATTGTCTTGGCATTCTATATTCTCATCTGTAAAATTAAATTATTGTTGTGAGGCTCAAAATATAATGTGCTATACAAATGGAGTCTCCTGAAGGACTTAATACCTTGTGTTGTGATTGCATGTTTCTTCCTGTTTCCTTGGAAGAAAGAAACTAGGTTTTAGTGTTCCCAGTACCAAGGGCAAAGCTTGGCAGTAGGTCTGTAATGAATAGGTACAGATGAATGGACAGTATTTTTATAAAGCATTAATGCATTTTAATAAGCATGTCTAAGTTTTCTAGTTATTGAAAAATAACAGGAAATTTTAAATCAGAGAGAATGAAAAGGATGACTGTTTAATCCTACCATGTATAATAAAATATTTTGTATTTCAACAACAGAAAGATGGTAGCAAACAGATGATTACATTACTAGCAACAAATGTATTGATGTAGGATGCGTTCATTCTATGTATAACTCTGTATTTTTAATATATCACAGAACCCTTCTCAGTTTGACCCCACCGCTTGAAACCTACTATTGTACAGATTTTTATCTTTTGAAATGGGACCATTTCCCCCACCTTCCCAGCCTGAACCTCAGAAGCAACAAAAGATGGAGTCTACAATTAAAGCGGATAAACGCAGAAGGATGACATAGCTCTGACACAGGTCAGAGAACCTGGAACACTACTGCAGATGCCAGCACCCATTCTGTACACTGCACAGGCCCTGGCCAGGCGAAATACAGCAAGGAATCCCACAGCACTCAGGGCTGCACGCTCCCAGTCTAAAAAGAGGTATTCCAGTGTCATGGTCAATGACTAGTCCATAATCAGAGCACACGGCAGAAGAAGTATGATTTTAAAAGCAGATGTGGAGGGAGGAATAGAAAGAGCAAGGAAATGACTGAAAACCAACTCAAATCTAAGCAACAAGAGGCACTAAATGGATACGAGAAATGTTTAGGACATACTTTTAGAAAAAAGTTATTTTTAAACATTTAAATTTAAGACGTGCCCATCCTGTCCACTAGTAAAAATAATACCCACAAGCAATATAGCTTTTTCCCTGACATTTTTTTGCTTTACCTTTATCTTTCCAGGAAAAGATAATCTCAAAGATTTTAGGTTCATTTTCCCACCGATGTGTCACTCCGTAAACTTTCTTAAAAGCCCCTGAGTACAAGACACTTATTTCATATTTGTCTCAAATGTGAATTGTGCTTTGAGACAAGTTTAATTTGGCCTCTGGAAAAATTATAGCTCCCTCTTCCTAGACATGCCAAAGTGCTTTCCAGTGGGAAAAACAGAATTCAAAAAAAAAGTGTGTGTGTGGGGTCAGTGTTTGCATATGCACATGCGCACAGATGCACTCAGCACATGGAGCAGGGCACTGAAAGGAAGAACCAGTGATGTAAACTCATCGGATACTTGTTGAATGACAAAGTTACGTCCAAAGAACCTCTCCATTTTCTAACTTGCATTGTAGGTTCTTCTATTTTAAATTTCAAGACAATTAATTTAAGCAGTGAGAGGAAATTTGAAAACAGTTTTGATTGCTTAAAAGTATTGAAAGGAAATGGAATTCTAAAGTACCTAAAACTAATTCCACTGCCTGAATGCCACCTGGGGTTAAATTCACACTTTTGATTAAATGCGATCTTAATGCAGGGATTAAATTGGGACAGTACTAATTCCCTCCAGCTTCACTGTAGGATCAAGATTATCACTGCTTGAAAAACACAAAGGCATGACTTCATTCTATATGCATTTGTCTTTTGAATAATCATCCTCTAAGCGATTTGAAAGCCAAGGCAATGAAATTAATAAAATCCATTCAACATTTCAAGTAAATATAAATTGGATCTCATTCTGCCCTTAAAATTGTTGAAGTTGAGATATCTGCAAGAAGAACCATTTTTCCCTTAGAACGAAGTGTTAATCACTTAATGGATTCTGGTTCTCTTGGACCAATCCTGCAATCCTGTGTATAAATCATCCAAGATATTCCCAGACTTGTAGTTGCAAAAACTGGATGCCCTCAAATTGTATAGCGAGTGGCTACGAGGACAGGCATTATTTTGTACAGAGTGGAGAAATGGTTCGATTTGGCTGAGATTAATATGAAAAAGAAGCAAATACTGGCAGAGGATAGGGCAGTCATTCTCATTATTTCTCCAAGCAGAGGACATGGGGTAATCTACTAAATATCAAAAGTATGTGAGCATCTTGCTTCTTGATATAAAACAGTACTTAGCTGCATAGCTCACAAGCAATGATCATGAAACTTCAATTCACATAGGGAGAAACTCTTTACAGTGACTCATTCAGCTCCACTGCACGTTCTGTCTTATTCTTCCAGCCACTTAAACATAAAGGACAATGACTTTTGTTTTGAAATTTCCATGTACCCTACTGCTATGATTTTGATCAGAATGGAAAATTGTGGGGAGGGTGAGTATATAAATTCAGAATTAATTACTCTAAGTTTTCATTTCATACATTTCTTTCTTTTTTTTTCAGTGGGAGGTACTCTCAATACTCCAACTGCATCAGTTTTTGTGATCTTTCCAGCATCTTTAAATCTCTTCATTGTCAAGATTTCAAATCTGGGACATCAAGATGCTACCAATTGTTATGTCGGCAAGCTCTAGGTCTATGAATCAAATGGGGTTGGGTTAAAAATCAATGTCTTTTCTTCCTCCTGTTGCTAAAAGACAAATGTGCAACGTCAGGGGTAAAGGCAATGAATACATGTATTCTATGTACTTTGTTGCCTAACCTGCATTTTTCTAACCTACAATGAGCACCAAATCCATAAGTTGTATGAAGTCACAGGTGGGAAGAAGCTTGAACAAAGAACAACCCCGCCCCCCTCTGCCTGCTCCGCACCATGTTGGGCTCCTAAGTTGCAGAGAAAGACCTGAAAGGCTGGCCTTTGGGAAGGGTCTCTGATTTGGGTTTCCATTATATTCCCTTTTTTCCTGAACTCTAACCTTATACTTGGCAGGGAAGGCAGGAGTGTTTTGCAACCAAAACACTGGAATTGTGGCAGCTCTTAAAAAACCATCATCACCCTTTGAAATATTTAGCAAACAGCTTCTTTGGTCAGGGTAGGGGGAGAAACATGCCTTTCAGCCTCAGGAAATACTGTCCAAAATCCCTGAGCCAAAGGCAAAGGGGTTGGCATTTCTCACCTAAATCTAGTTGCCCGAAGCAAACCAAATGTTTTCTCAGTTTCAGTGCTGTTCCCTCACCTCAGAAACCACTGCTGAGGCTTCCAGCAAGGTGGTACTTGACAAGACTTGCAGGTCAGAGCACATAAAAATCTGGAGCAGGGCCTGATGAACGAGAGCCCCAGCCGGGACTTCCACCTGCCCTCCGCACGGGCAGCGCCCCACTCGCTGCTTCCTGGCGGTCTTCATGTCACAGCACAGGAGTGCCAAGTCACTCCACTGGGCCTCCCTCTCCCTGAAGTCATAATTCATACCCACCACAGTCAATTACAAGAGCCCTAGGGCTGAGGTTTGAGGAAGGAGAGAGAAAACACATTTTCATCACTGTCATCAAATCTGACACATTTTCAGTGTGAAGACCCAGAAGCCGAATCTCTCCCTCATCAAGCTTCCTTCTTTCCCGCTGTGTGTTTTGGACAGCTTACCCTGGAGTCTGTTGTGTCAATGCTCACGGAAATGTGATGCATTTACTGCAGCTGGGGGCTGTCAGCAATTCTCTCCATGCATCCCCACCTCCTCCACAGAGTTCCACTTTGGCACACTGGGGCTCAGCACTGCAGGGAGAGCTGGCCGGGTCCCCTGTTCCCAGCAACCTACTGAGCACTGGCTACTTGAGAAAGGGCCATCAGAAGTGCAATACCTGCTGAGTACACCCCTCACAGACTTCATTCAGTGTAACACTTTGCAGCTCAGAATCTAGGTGAGGGGAGGATGAAAGCAAACTATAGGCTAGAGAGAGCAGGAAGATTATACCTAGATTTCATGAAGGTTTAGTGGAGGAAAGTGCGGGCCACATCTAGGACTTTCTCTGAGTCCCCATAGCAGTCACACTGTGCCTTGCCCAGAGCAGGCAGCCAGGAGAATTTACAGAATGAATGACTGAATTACCTACTCTTTCAGGGAAAGAAAAATTAGTAGTATGTAAGGGAGAGCAGAAAAAATCTAGTAGCAAAGGAGTTCTTAGACTCCAGAGGGAGGGGGAAGTAACCTGTCATTTTCAGATAGGAGCCTCTGGGGTCTGGCCCAGGACTGACCAATGAAGACATTGTTGCTGAGCCAAGGAATGAATCACATAGGTGGGTTTTTCTGGTACTCTGATTTCTAATGGGGAGAAAAATCACTGGTTTAATGATTTTGAAAACACAACTATCTGATTTTTTTTCATGGTTTGTGCAAAATAAAATCTACCTATTTTTTCCTTAATGTCACCAAATTGTCCCATGAAAAGATCATTTTTTACCAGTGGGGGGAGCCTGAGGCACAGTGAGGTTAAGTAACTTGATCAAGTCACAGGACAGTACGGGATGTGGAGCAAGAACCTTGATTTAAAAAAAAAAAATCCCTGTCCCTGTTTCTTCCTGTAGAGCACAGCGACTGCCTCTACACATCTTCTCGGCTGACGCAGTGGGGTGGGAGAGCACGCCTTTTTCCTCCGCATCACATTTTATGCCTGAAGATTAGTCAGAGATGATCATTTTACGATACTAGAAGCTTTATTGGGTGAAAAGGGAGAGAAGGAGACAAAAAGTAGGATAGAACATGGCATAATACTAGAGCTTTTTTCATCTATGAAGGGAATATTGTAGAGGTTCTCAATTACTCCACTGAACGCATTTTTACATGGGTTAAGGGACTCAGTCTACAAATGGCAAGGGAACTGTCTGATGAGTGAAAAATAAAATCTGAACCAGGAAAAGGATTCTTAGCACAACCTTAGTAGTGATGATAGAAATCCTTTTTTCCTTAAGGGCACAATCTGACTTGTAATTTAAGAGCACATAAAAGTTCAAGGCCTGAAAATTTCCCAAATTTAAAAAAAGGGGGTGGGGGACCTGACTCATTGTAGCCCAAATCTTTAGCGACCCAGCTGCTCTGAGTTAGACTACACTGACAAGATGAGACAAAGGAAGACATGATGGTTACTGATTACAATTGGTCTCTGGAGTCCAAAAAACATGTATTTGGGAATTCTTGCTCATCCACTGAAAAGCAGGCTAACCTCAGACAAGTCACTTAACCTCTTAATATCAAATGAGAAAGACAACTGAATCTGAAGACTAAAAGAGATGATTCGTGTCAAATACTTTGCACAGTTCCTGGCACAAGAAAACCTGCCATGCAACTATGGTGATGTGTTGGCATGCCCAACTATGCCCAATAAGGAGTTTGCTTCTTTCTTTAGCCCAAGAGCTTCAAGAGGTTAGGCCCAACTGACCAGTGTGTGACACAGAAGGTAGAAGTTTGAGAAAGGCACAGCGGACTAGATAGAAATCAGGAGATTGCTACTATCCAGTTTTCAGTTCCCCTTGCTATAGCTCAAGGGGTTAGCTAGATCAGTGATCACATCCCAGGCATTCAGAAAGCTGCCTCCAAGACCAAGGGCGTGGGTTAGGCTGTAGTGCCAATGTTCTCGGCTCCTCCTCCCTACCTTCCAAAATAGGCCATCTCTTGGATCAAGTGTTCTGCTTCAAACCAGAAAAGACAATCTCAGACATTTAAAGACCCCATGTGGTTAGTTAAATTCTGAGTTTAAAAATTTTAGACCTACTTTTTGTCTAGCCAATTAAGACAACTGGCATTAAACTCTGAGAACTGGCATCCAGATCATTAAAAAATTACAGCTGTTTTAAGATTTTTTCATTGCTTGTTTTGTGCAAATAAGTTTTCCAACTCCTTTTTTTCTTAAGGAGTAATCAGCAGTAGCCTCGGGTGGAAAACTGACGCCAAGGACAGCTATGTTGATGCTGGAATTCCACCCAGGTCAGCCACGATGTTTCCCCATTCAAGTGGATGTCTAGACCTTCTGTGGAAGTCTAAAGGACACATGTGTCTTAGTGCTTACCAAGGTCATGCTTAGAAAAGGAAGTAGGTAATAAAGTACACAATAATGTCTATCATAATTAAATAAACTGTCAACAGATGAGGTCACAAAAAGATTCTGCAACCATAACAAATGGTCCCTACCACTGACAAGAAATTGGTCTTTGGGAGATGGGTCGGATCTGACCACTTTTCAGCATTTCCACAGCCAGAACTTTGACTCAAGCCCTCATTTTCTCCTATCTTGCTCACTGAAACCCCTAAGATTTTCCTGGTTGGATTTTTATAAAGTTTTGTCCTTGGTTCTTTCATTTTCCAAGTTCTTGCCAGGGGACTTCAACAGGTAATTTTTATCCTAGCACGCTCTTGGCGAGGGTGTCTTCTTCCTCCATGGTGCTTCCTGAGCACCCAATGCTTAATTCCACCACAGGCATTAGTAATAGTATTTTAACTATTTATTGTCAGGCTTCTCCATGAAAGCATACTTTCCTAGACAGAAGAGACTATATTTTCCATATTGGGGTCCCTAGCATTTGGCAGATCACCTGGCTGACAGTGGACATGCTATATTTGCTAAATGGATTCATTTGCCTGTTAATGCATGAAGAATATAGCAGGACTTTGTAACAGACTGGCATTCAAGCCCTTGCATCAACTGGCATCATTCCTGAGACTGACCTCGACACTCATTTGATATAGGTGGTGCTTGCTAAGCTTTCAAATCATTTTGATTCAACACACCTTTATTGAGCTCCTATTAGATACTAGGCATCAGTATTTTATCAGTGAATCCACCAACTTGGTCTCTCACTTCTGGAGTAGGAAAGACAATTTAGTTAATTGCTAGCAATTAACTAAAAGGCTGGTCCCTGACCTTCAGGTGCTCACAGCCCAGTGGGTGCAGTCACTACTATATAACACCAAGCAGCATGGGCAAAGGTATTAGCAACAGATTTTCCTTGGTACCTTCTAGCTCAAAGATGTTCTCTCTTGCAACCCTTTGAAAGCTTTAGCATGTTCTTAACCTCTACCCTATGTTGTATGAAGTGGGTCAACCATACAAAAACTAGGAACTCTGATCTTAAAGGAGTGTTGGTGGAAGTTGTACATCTAAAGGGCTCTGAAGATGCTTCCAGACCCTGGCTAAAAACTTTCACCTCGTATTTGCAGTAAGACAAGAGAAAATGAATTAACTCCTTCCTTTTGGAGCCCCTCTGTTTACTGAAACTGACTGTGACTCAGACGGAGCAGACCAAAGGACACATAGAGGCAGAACTAGTTTTCCTTCATATAAAGACAAAACGTGCAGTGATAAATGGTTTCACAGTATTTGTTGTGTAGAAACAGCATAGAGAAAACTAGATGGCTCTAGACTTAATTCTAGGAAACAACACTTATGGTGGGACCCTGCCTGAGTGATTGACTCTAATTATTGGCTGCCTCATCTTGCTGTGAGCCAAAGCACAGGACACATGGTAGGTATTTGGTAGAAAACAGTTCCTTTCCAATCCCCCAATCACTGTTGGGGCAAATTTGTCATGGATTTTATTAGCAGGTCAAAAGGGCACACTAGGGACTGAAACATAGATAGATTCAACTGCAATTGATTTAAAACCTTTCACACCACACACACACACACACAACCACCTATAACTTTCTACAACAAGAAGAGAGATTTTTTGCAAGAGCACATTCCCACGAGGTTGGGATGGGGAGTTGTTCTTTCTGAGTGGTGCATACAATAGCTATCCTATTTGTGAGTAGGTATTAAAAAGCCATTTTCAAGGGAAGCACTGTAGGTGACAACCATGATGTCATTCCTCACTTCCTAACTCTCCCACACTCTTAGGAATATCATGACGTGGTCAGAGTTCCTATTTCCCAATCACCACTGTAGGTAATCTCCGCTAGAAATTTTGGTCAGTTCCAGCCAGGAAACAACCTGCTGAGCCTGACATCCATGAACTTCTGGAGATATCTCTCCTTTCTCTGGTCACACCTCCAGTGTGTAGAAACATGCCCTTTCCAGTGGTACCTCAGCACAGGCTGACATGCACCCAAAGCACTAACCCTGGAGTTACTTCTAGATGCCATGGCTGCTAACGGTGGTGAGTTAAGGTGAAGAGCAGCTCACGTGGCACCAGAGGGCAAACCCCCTGAGGGCAGGGACCGGATGCTTGTTTCTGTATTTGCACACCTTACCATACTTGCCATCCACCCCCTGCCATCGCTCTCTAATGTGCCCTCTATAGCTCATATGCTGGATTCTACTCCCTAACTGCAAACCACATCACTGTTGGGAATCTGTGGCCCTCAGGAGGCAGGTGCAGAGATCAGGATATTGTTCTTCCCAAGAATTCCCTCCTGATTGAGTTATCAGGGACTGTGAATCCAACAGCTACCAGGCTTTGCACACCATTAGTCTCTGCTTCACACACTTAAAAAAGAGGAAACAGCCTTAGCAAATAGTCACCAGTAAGCATGTGATGAAGGCCTGTGGTATGCGTGCCCCGGTTCGTAGCCTCTCTTGTTCTGCCACAGATTCTTTGCCTTTTGGGCAGGGATGATCTTAGAAATCATGGGGCTCATTTTACAAATGAGGAACTTGAATCCAAGGGAGGCTACATTTTACTTGTGATGAAAAAAAAATTAGCCTTTCTCCTCTCAGGCCTGCCCTCTGACCACCCTTACGGAGTCTAACACTCAATGCTTGGCAAAGTTGAAGTATGATTGAGTCAATACCGACAATGACCCCCCACTTGGGCAAGAAGAAACAAAGGTGCTATTTAACAAAAACTTCAGGCTTTCTAAAATTTGACGATGAATGGTAGATCTGAAACCTGGGGCTATGAGGAAATAGCCTTGTTACATATAGACAGTAGATAAGCAGCGAGGACTTAAACTGTGAAGTTGCAATGAACTATGAATTAATAATGGCATTCATCAAATTGCAATTCTGCTATGCTTAGTCATGCATCGGCATTTGTGGGCTTGATTCCTCGGTTACGCGTAAACACACACACACCTAGTAACCATCAAATATCAAGGGCAAACGTCCCAGGTGCAAAAGCGGCACTGATTCCGGGCTTACTGATGGCAGGGTCTTTGGCGGGGTTGGGAGGCCGAACCATTAATCCTTCCACTGCTGGCACTTATTTTTTCCCAACCGCGTTCTGCATCCAAGTTTGATTTTATTGCTTTTATCTCACGATGTGTTGAAAATATTGAAGAACACTGAGATAATGTCAGGAAGAGCATTCCAAGAACACTATCAAAGTTCTCAAACACATTAGTCAAGTGATGCAAATATTCACCATCTCGGGGTAAAAACATCAAGAAAAAGAAAAACATTGGAATATAAGGAATTCTTAGAACCCTGACTTGTTTGTGTTCTGGCCAAAGGACTTCCACCCTGTCATGGTCTGACCTATCTAAGGATGGAATGTGGATTTTCCTGGTCTGCTGTCCTTGCCACCTCATCCCCACAAAGGTAAACACGCTCTCTTAGGACAGGACAACAGTGTACAGGACACAACAGTGTCAGGCAGCCTGCTCACCAAGCACCACAGTGTCAGTCCCAGGTACTCCACCTGTCATTTCTAATCCTCTCAACAAAAGAAGAGGTTGGATGTTCTTTTCATTTTCCATTAAAAACAAAAAAAGCAAAGAGATTCAAAAGGCTAAGCACTGTGTCCAGGGTTACCCATGAGACCATGGAGAGCTGGGACTTCGACCAGCTCTGAAACCCATGCTCTTATGTCTACTACGTTATAATCATTGAATTATCCTTGAACCAAAACTAAAAATGAACTCAAACAAATGTTCTTACATGACCTGCCCCTCCCTCGCCTGGCACGAAGTCTACACCTCTTCAAGTTGGCTGAGAACCACACGAAAACTAAATGTCATGGTGCCCTGGGTGGCAGACATTGTCAACAAGATGACTCAGGTGACGATACCTCCCTCTAGTTCTCCCAAGCTGCTTATTTTAAACGAAAAGCTCCTCAGATTTTCACTGAAAATTGTTAGAACAGGAAATGTGTGGATAATTTCAGAAGAAAGCTGGTTTCCATGGGTTTGCCAAAGTCTGTAGCCCAGAAGGGCCAAGATGTTATTTTTCCCCAGAGTGGTACAGGAGAGTGATCTCTCCTGATTGTGTCAGGAACAGCAGCCCCAAAATGCTAACCCATGAACCATGGCCCAATCTAACCTTTTAATTTTGCTTTTATATGGTAATTTTTAAAGAGAAAAGGGGAATGATAAAAAACAATGCCAGTGATAATAATAGCCACAATTTATCAGACAGTTTCTATGAGTAAGACACTGTACATAAACCTTCTCATTTAATCCTCATCGCAGTCCTAGGAGGTTGGTTGGCATCATGTAAATGACATCATTACAGATGAGGAAATTGGGATTCAGAAAGATCTAGTTCACTGCCCATGTTTCCACAGCCAGTAGTTGACATGACCTGCCTTCGTAACCCATGAGATTAACCACGACACGCCCAGTTTATTACAAAGCAAGACAGGAGCAGCACTGGGTCTGTCATGAGGGCCAATCAGGACTCTGTCACCCCTCGTCACTTTTGTTGGTCCCATTTCAATATTAGCCAGTCAGGGGTGGTGCCTTACCAGCTCCCTGACAGCCACTGAAAGAACCACTCTCTACAGATGGGGCAAATTACATGTGCCCATCACGAATACTGGCTCTCAATCCACTCCCCAGTCTCTGTTGAGACCTCCAAGACTAGCCGACAATGAGTATCTGCCACAGGGCACCCTGCCCCTTTCCAAGGTCAGACAGCACAGCGGACTCAAAGTGTGCTTGCACACGCACACACAGGCACCACAACGTAAAACCTACCACACGCTATCTGCTGTGAGTACCCAGTGATCAAACTGAAAGCTTCTTGATTCTAATGGAACAGCCACCCTGTCACATTGCTAGCCCTGGATGTCCAGCTGGCTCCAGGATGATGAATCTGCCACAGACTCTCTCCCCAAGTGCTGGCTGACTGCTTGGGTGGGTGCCAGCCCAACTGGATCTGAGCCTCCGGAGTCGCCCGCCTGGTCTCAAGCCAGGAGCTTTCTCTACCTCCTCCTTTTGAACCAGTGGCTTCTTTCTGAATGAACTTCAGGGCCCAGATCAAAGACCTTGTCTTCCAAGAAACCTTCCGTGGTCCCTCCCAGCTCCCCCTTATCTTTTCCAGGTCTTGTTTCAATGAGCATTTCACTCAGAGAGGTTTCCCCAGACCACACTCTAACCGTGACTTCCCTCCTGCAATCACTTGAGCATCACCCTGAGTAACTGCTTCCCAGGACTTACCGCCGTCTGACTTCATGCCGCTTGTTTATTTGTATGGGTTTATTTCCTGCCCTCCCCACAGAAACTGTGTTTTCATTCCACCAGGACAGCAACCTCCCTGAGCCCGTGCCAGGACACTGCAGGTAATGAACACCTGAATCAGCGCAACCCAATGAAAAGAGAATGCAAGCCACCTGGGTCATCTTAAATTTGCCTGAAGAGGCAAAAAGAAACAGGTGAAATAAATTTAAATAATAGCCTTGAACTCAGTACAGGCATACCTTGTTTTGTGTTCAGTGCACTTTGCTTTAATTGTGCTCCCAAGCTGTTGCATTTTTTACAACACCCTTCACCAGCAAAAATATTACTACTGGCTTTATTGGTAGGCTCATTGTGTTGGGGTGGTCTGGTGCTGAACCACACTATCTCCAAGGCATCCTGGTACATCTGAAATGTTATCCCTTCACCAGGTAAGCAATATAGAGATTATGAATGAGAGATTTTATGTTCTTTTTTTTTTTTTTTGGTTTTAGGTCTTTGAAATCAAATATATATTTTACACTTACAACACATCTCAATTCAGATGCCAAATTTTTTTGGTAATACTTGATCTGTATTTGCATTCCATAAAATTGACTGTTGAAATAGTAGATTCATTTAAATGCTTTTCAAATAACTGAGTAAAGTTCTAAAATTTAACTCTGAAGGTAATAAAGTTAATTCAGTAAAATTAAAATCCATTTCCACAGATGTACCAGCCACGTGCCAAAGGCACAATGGCGACCTATGGCTGGTGGCTGCCACGTTGTAGAGTTAGATTTAAGTGACGAAATGAGAGAAGAAATCCTAAAATATTGATGATCAATTAACTATAAAGAAAATGTTCATGGCATTAATTCCTTGAAAAGCTTTATATTTCTTGGATTTCTCCTGAAGCTTAAATTACCGTGTAGCCAGTCAATGCAATCTTGAACCACTCGCGTGCCGGGCTGCAGCAGTCCCACCATCTGTGCCACGAGGCGGACAGAAGGCTACTAAGAGGCTCTAGATGCCATCGGGAGGCCTGGACTTCAGGCTCAGCCCGATCACAAAGACTCATTCAGTTCAGCTACAGCAACAACCGGTGGAATCAGGGACACTACTAAGCTGAGAACTCATTCACTTGATTAACAAAAGGCCGTTCTTCTCCCAGGCATTTGCTGCCTGATACAGTCCTTTGGCACGTCCCCACTTCTCCACTATTCATTCTAATTGACTGCATACATGTTCCAGTTTCCCTTAGAGACCAGTCAACAACTCGGGGCTGGAGAAAGCCTCATTCCTCACTGACCAGGGTGTCCCCACTGGACCAGGACCATGGCAATTCAAACCTGTTGTTCTGGCATCATCTGCCCCCCTTTTCGCACTCTCAAAATTCTGGGAGATCATACTTTATCCCAGAACCTCTCAGAGAACTGAACTGCTAGCAGGCACCTGGGAAACAGCTGTGGGATATCAGTGAGCAGGACAGGGCAGGGTCCTCAAGATGCCTAAGTCTCACCTGTGGCCTCCTTTGCTCCTCCTCTGCTGCTGTAAACATGATTTGGGGGAATAATAAACAAAAAGCAAAACTGTGATGTATAAAAAGCATAAATTGGCCTACAAACTAACAAGACTTGATTTGCAATTGTTGGCGCTTTAAATTTCCATTTGCTCTTTATTTTAATCATGCCGTGATCACATTCCCTCTGTTTTTCCTGAATGTTAAAGTTAGTTTTCTCTCCTCTGATGGTTTCTCTGTGTTGCCTTACTTTTTTCCCATTTCCTTTCCATGATTAGCGGCCCACAGAGCTTTGAGAGATCTGAGATTTCTCACTCCTTTGGCCGCCTAGTCCACTGAACTGCCCTGACCTCGGGTTGGTTCAAACCAATGCTGCGCCTTCCCACTCCCTCATTTCCCCTTCAGTGTGCTAGCACGTTACAATGTGACAATTGCTCTGGTTGATTCTTCTGGTTTATGATTTAGAAATGTAAGCCAAAAAAAAAAGAGATTTGTCAGTTTTATTATTTTACAGTTGAAAAAAGGACCCTAACTCTGGCCCATGTTATTTGCTACCATCTCCTTCGCTCTCCAAGTCTTCACCTTATTATACACAGTCAGTCATGTACACATCTGTCTCTGCCACACACCGAAACAGGAGTTTGAGCATGGACTTCTGTGCTGGGCACGCATCTGAGTCCTAGCTCCTCGAAAAATTAGCTGTGTGTGCAAAACGGCTTATTCTGGTCTATGTGGAATAAGGATTACAACACCCATCTCAGAGGGCTTTGGAACTTTCAAATGAGTCAATGCAAGTAAAGCACTTGCAACCATGCCAAACCCGTCCTAGTGCTCAAGAAAAGGCAGCTTTGTGATTATTCATCTTTATTTCTCCCCTGCACTTAGCACAGAGCTGTGCCCTGTGCAGGGTGAGTGTTGAATAAATGGTCTTTCAAGTTGAATGTTTATTGCTGCAAATGAGACCAATGGGAGTTGACTCTCCTAAGGACTCTTAAGCTTTGCCTGGCAAATATCTCAGTTTGCGCCATAGCCACAGAGTCGGCCGCAAGCCCAGCCACCGCTGGAATGTGGACAACTGCTGGACGTGGGGCCCTAGGTAAGAAGTCAACCAGGCAGAGGGGAGCAGGGGGAGTATCAGATTTCATGTGCAGCTCACAGTGGCTCAGTAGCATCACCCCTTGATATTCTATAGTTCAACACATGTGAGATGAAGCCAAAATGCCTCCGCATAGAATAAGCAGTGCACTGTGACCTGGTTCCTAGGATACCTGCCTTATCAGCCTCTTCCCTGTACCTCTCCACATTACCTGCCACCTCTCACACCCAAGCTCCGGCCAAAATGAAATGTGATCTGAACAATGCCATTCCCTGTCACACGCCTGAAGCTTCACCTGCCTTCTCCCTTAGAATGTCTTGTGCCACTGCAATTTACTTGTCCACAGGCCAACTGTTATTCCTTCAGGGTTGACTCAAGGGTCTCACCTCCTCTGGGAAGATACTCCAGGTTCCCCACATAATTACACTCTTTTCCCAATGTGCCCTCTGTGTTGTGGGCATGCTTCCATCAAAGGCCTAACAATAGTGTGCGTGATTATCAGCTTCCATGGCTATCTGCCCTCTAGATTGCTAAATCCCAAGTAGATGTGCTGTGTTGACTGAAGGAACAAAGGAATAAATACACTGTTTTCAAGTTCAGGTGTTTTGTTTAAATTCCCCTCTGCAACATTCTCACTACTCTGAGCTCATTTCCATTTTATGTAGAAAGCTTTTGCTCACAGAACTAACATCACTTGCCCAAATGTTCACTATAAATGAAAGAGAATTTGTTCTTCTGACTACATGTCAAGGGCCGAGACATCCATGGACATGATCTACCTCAATCTCCAAAGCAACCCTGCAGAACTGAATAAACAGAGACACAGAGTGTCTCAAGCTTATGAATCTTATATAGTAACATAGTGGCTTGGTTCCTGAACACATTACGTCTTAGGCCTCTATACCTCATGTCTTCCCATTCGACCAACCTGTCTTGTCTCCATATTGCACATCCGCGGATATGCCTGGGTGCTCAGAAAGCAGAATTTCCTCCAGATGTTGTTCAGAGTCAGGCTGGCCAAGCCACTGTTACGTATACAGAGTGAAATGTACTAATGAACTTCCTCCATTCACCACTCCTGAATTCTACTCTATCCCAACCAGGACAGGAACTAGGAGAGGTCAAGTCCTGCCCACTGTCGAGCCTGGACTGGGTCAAAGCTAAGTGTCTTCCAGGCCAGTTTCAGGAGGTTGTTATTATCCCCCAGGCATCACAGAAAGCTCATTAGGTTCACCCCGAAGTAGACCTTACACTTAGTGTTCCAAATGTGTTACTTTTACATAAACTTCTCAAGTTTACAAAAGAAGTGTCGAATCTCACTTGAGCTCCACAGCAATCCAGTTAGACAGGGCCAACGCTGCTCCCAGTGAACGACTGCGCACTGCACCGGCCGGTCTAGGGTCTGGACACGGAGTCACTGTTGTTTCCTCTGTCTCTAAACGATCACCACCCGGCGAGAGGAGGAGGACTGGCTGGCCCGCTCCTGCATCCTCAGTAGGATGCTGAGAACAGAGTCTCTCAAAACAGAGCTACCGAAGAAAAACAGTCATGCCCTACGACTACCAGCAAGCAATCACTCTCAACATGTACCTGACTGTTTACATCGGGAAGCTAGGCAATTAATGACATTTTCATCTTTCTTGCCCAACAGGAAATGCTAATATTAATACTGCAATGTGTATTCAAGAGAATATTTTAAATTAAAAATGATGAGGTTTGTGAAAATTAGAAACTAAAAAGCTAGACACACAGGTTAGAAGCCTTGAGGCAGATATCAACAAGCCAGGTAATTAGGAGGCTGCCAGACTCCACGGCAGCCGGCAGCCGGCAGCCAGCCTTCCACCTCAAGAAGCAGGGCTGTGTTTCTCAACAGATGGTAGCCGGAATCCCAAACGTCTCTTTTTGTCGGAAAATAGGAAGAAGGATTTTTTTCCCCCAGCGACAATTTCTGATTCTTTGGTACACCCACAAGTCATCAAGTGTAGGAAATTTAAGCTAGAGCCACTAATTTGCTATTTATTGTAACAACACTGCCTGGTGTTTATACAGCACATTCCGTTCTGCGATCTCCAAGAATGTTACGATCCTTCCCACTGAAACAGATGGAGAAACTAAGGCACGCGAGACCACCCACAGTCACCCCGAGGCTCCAAGAGCAGAAGCCATCTCATTCATCACTCGGCCCACATCCTTCTGCCAGGACTGAGTCAAGATTTGGTTTCATAACAAGACACAAGAACCAGAAAAGGGTGGGCTTCCTCTAGCACAGGAGCTCATGTCTTGGAAAAGGTGTGTGTGTAGGAAATGCCCTGGACTCAGCATGCAACTTGACCTATAACCTGAGAAACAGGCCTGACTGAGTCTATTGACAACAGCCTCCCGGTAGGGTGCCAGGGAATTAGTAAGGCCCTCCTTTGAGTTTCCCCGCCCCAAGTCTAAATTATCATCCTTAATATTTTATCCCCTGAGCTTCCATTTTGGTCAAATTGCAAGTCTTATGGGGAGAAATAATGCCTGAAGCTACTATTGATCTTTCATAACTTGGGGACAAAGGCTTTGAGAGTCGCTCGGAGATGTGCGGGGGAAGATAATACGAAGACGCTGAGAACAAAAAGATACAAAGACACAGGAGAGAGAGGGGACGTCAAAGAGGCAGGCCACCAGGGAAAACAACGGCATCTCCTCTGCAATCCTGCTCCAAGTTCTAAGACATTTTATCTTCCTTTTTAATTGAGTTTCAGGCAGCTGTGCCTTCTAGTTAGCATTCCAATATTTCTATGTAGCTGGTACCTTAAATTATGCACAACTCTTTCTATAAATCTCTTAGGTTTTGCAGAAGGTAACTTTGAGTTCTATTTTGTCCATGGATATAGAGTTATTTCAAAGACCCGTTTGAATGACATTAATACATGTTTGACGGTGTGGCGAGATGCGGACATTCCACCCGGAGTTTACGCTGCTGCAGGAAATGACCTGGGAAGTGACCAAGGACAGGCCTGTGCTGTTGTGTCTAACCGGTCTGGGCAGACGCTGACTAGCCCCGGAGCCCTGCACAGGTTTCCTGATCTGGTGGCTCCTCCCTGACCTCTCTGTAAAATGAGGGAAATAACATCTACTCACTCCACAGGTCATCAAGGGGATTAAAGCAGATAATACAGTGAAGAGCTTAGAAAGGGCTGAGCCAGGAGAGTCAAAGATTTACGCTGAGAATTACAAAGAATGCCAAAGCCAGAATTCAAATGTATGTTAACTAGGAGGCAACACACAAGGCAACTGGGACAGACGTGATCTGGGTGCCACCAAAGATGACTATTCTGCATGCAGAATGTGTTTGACAGGCAGCCACCATGATGAACGAGTAAAGAGTTGGAGGAAATGCTGTGCAGTGGCGAAGAGGGTACAGTCTGGAAGCTTTAGCTCCTACATGTGCCTTAAGCCACTTTACAGTCAGGGTCTTTGTTCTCTCATCTGTGAAATGGGTACACAGATAGCATTACTTAACTCGAAGGGTTTCCAGGAGCATCAAATTCAGTTAGTGCACACCTTCTCAACAAGAACGATAGTATCTCGGAGGGTGGAAAAAATCTTAGACATTAGAATGGTGTGCGTCCCTTTAAAACTTAACTGTCTGACAAAAACTCATTCCTTAGTATTTCATTTTTCTCATTATGGAGAAGTTAAATTAAAATTTTCTCCTGAGGGGGACAATAATGAAAGAAAAGGTTGAAAAACACGAAATTATTATCTATAAAGCAGGGCCTCGTCACATGATAAGCATGCAAGCATTTATTTTGATTTTTATTCTCATTTTTAGTAGCAGCGGTAGTATCCTGGCTGCGAGTAAGTATTAATAATTGAGTTAATTATAAGCTACAGTTTAAAACTAAAGTTTAAATGTTTTAAGCTATTTAGAATTACTTAAATCATTAAAAATGACTTTAAAGTGTGGGTCTTGGTGAGAGGGGATTTAAAGAGTGGGAGAAAGGAAGCTGAGTTTTCAGCCATGCCTGAAAGTTCCAGTGTAAATAATGTTAATCTT
The DNA here is from genome assembly GCA_004024845.1 of Tonatia bakeri. NCBI lineage: Eukaryota > Metazoa > Chordata > Mammalia > Chiroptera > Phyllostomidae > Tonatia > Tonatia bakeri. Next base: position 53,121 of record PVIA01002593.1, read on the forward strand.
TCTTAATTGCTACTTTTTATCCGCCTACTTTTTATATTTGTCAGAAAGAAGAAAAATAAACCCACAAGAGAGCACAGTGCAGTGAAAACAGCACATGCTTTGCAAGGTTACCTAGCCTCTCTGGGTCTGTGTCCTAAAAAGAAGTGAATCTTCTTCACAAGTTTGTCAGGAGCATGAAATGGCAGAATGGTCCTGCACCCCACAGCACTGCGGTCAGAAGGTCACAGGAGCCTGATAAACATTAGATTTCCTTTAGGTTATGTATTTTGAATTATCCTGAATCATACAGCGGAAGTTTTCATTAGGATGCAGTCAATATTTAGTGTAGAACTTAAAATATTTCTAACCCACTTTAAAGAAAGATGGAAGGAAGGAAGGGAGGGAGAGAGGGGGGAGTGGGGGACAGAGAGAGAGAGAAACTTCATGGTTCAGATAGGATATGCAAATAGATAGCATTTCAGAGATGTACAGGCAAGCGCTACTAAGTAAAATCTCAGTGTGCTCTCTCATAATTTTCCTTTCTCCCTGGTAAGCACTGCACAGACCTGGTCTCCAGTGGAGAAAGCCCTAGAGCAAAAGAGTAGGGCAGCTTTTCAGGCCGCACTCCCCATGTGCTGGATCGATTTGGCTGCTGGAAGCTTCCGTGGGGTATGCATGTATATTTCCCTTCCCCTTCCGTTTTCCTGAGGTCTGAATCCACTCGATGAGTGCAGCCAAACTCTCACTTCACTCTCGGTAATAGTGAATTCTGGAAAGCAAGCATTTTAAGTGTAACAAATTGCCATTGTAACAGCTACAATTATGAGTAAATTTGATCTTGAAAGAAGCCAAGGCACTGGAACCCAGTAACTTTGTAGCAAAACTACCCTTCTAATAGGGATAGAGTATCACAGTATTTTCCTGTGCGCTTCTCAGCTTCCTCTAACACAGGAGTGGGAGAGGGAGATCTTCAAGGATGCATTTATCCCCCTCCCGGGAGGTTCATTAAGCAACCTGCGTGCTCGTAAATTCATACACAACATCAAGGTTTACAAACACAGAGACAGATTACTGATGTTATTTGAGTGTAGAGTGACTGATGAACCTCATCTGAACAAAAGCACACCTAAAAAGAAAAATGCTTCCCTGACGACGATCCCACAATCCATGTACAAACTCTGCATGAGAAGGAAAACAGACCTGTTTCTAGAAACAAAATATCAGGTATGTTGCAAAATCACTTGGTTTTTTTTTTTATGTCACCATGTACTGTTCAGCCACACAATTACCAATTACTAACCTATTCAGATGGCCTTTTACTCTTGCTTGAAGTTTATCAGTTTAACATCTTCCCATGTAATGCTGAACACAGAGTTTTCTATAATATTAATAGCACTTCTTTCTCTATTCTTAGTTCAAAGAAGGGAGGGAAGCTTATCCCATAGGACTTTACTAGCACTCCTAAAATTCCATCTCTGCCCTAAATTCATATAATAGTGACAAAACCACATTTTTTCTTTTTCACTAAGGTCTGATTATTATAACTACAGTATCAAATGGCTAGGGACTTGAGAGATGCTTAATACATTCTGTTGAATAATTGAGTAAATGAAAAGGGCAAGCACTTTTTTTCTTGCTATCTCTAACACAGTTGTAATTATGCATATACACATGCCTGCATGCATGTAAATAAAACTACCAAATTGTTTCTGCTTTTATGGAAAATGTAGGAAGAAGAGACAAGCAGGTTTCATCCTACAAGGTACCTGGCAGCAGCCTCTTACGTTCGGCACCAGTCTCTGGTTTACACAAAAGCACAGTCCTATGGTGCAATTCATCGTCTCATCAGTTCCTCAGCTAACTAAACCCCGCATCAACCCCACTTACTGCAACGCAACCTGACCTGAAGTAGCTACTGTCACATAGCAACCCGATACAATATTTATTTGGGACCTGTTACTGGTTTTTGGAGCCTCCCCTCTCCCACATCCCTTTTCCCCATTCTCACTTGTGTTGCTTCTTCACCATCAAATCTTTATCTGTGGTGCTCAGAACATAAGGGTGGATTACATATACTTGCTTCTGAGATAATACAGGAAAGTAAAACATTTCTCCTGCCCAGGAAAGGAAAATCCTCCAAACCCACTCAAAAACAAAATCACCCATGTGACAGCCATTTTAGATAATGAAATTCAGTTAATAATATTTTCCTCAGGTTCCCAAAGTCAAAACGCAAAATGTACTGTAATGCATACTGACAACCTGGATTTATTTACAAGCTGCAAATTGCATAGCAGGGAAACACCTAAATATTTTTCTTCTAAATCATATAGTTCATTCTTCTAGCAGCCCCTGATTATGCATTTGCTGTGTGTCTGGTAGTAGATCAAGAATTTGCAAATAAACACGCCAAAAGTTGAACAGTGCAAGCCCACCTTACAGCAGACTTAAAAACATAATCCACTCAGTTTAGTGCAGCTTTACTCATAATCACCCAAACCAGACACAACCCAAACTGTTGAGCAGACAAACTGTGGCATGTCCATACAAGAGAATACCACTGGGTGACAAAAAGGAACCAGCTACTGACACACACAACCTCATGGATGAAATCTCAAATGCACTATGCTAAGTGAAAGAATGCAGACTCAAAAGGATATATTTATATTATTCCATTCATAGGAAATAATTGGCCTGGAAAAGGCAAAACCATAAGGACAGAAAACAGATCAGTGGTTATCAGAGGCTGGGCATGGGGGGAGGGTTGACAATGAAGGGGCCCAGAACTTTTAGTGGTGATGAAAGTGTTGGAGGCCTTGACTGTGGCAGTGGATACATTTATCAACACTAATTGAACTGTACATCATAAAATACAATTGTTACTCTGTGTATATTATACCTTAAGCAACAAACTAAGCACTTTGAAGCTAGTTTATGGCAGAAAAAAGTAAAACAGTGACTACCTCCAGGTGGAGAAGACCAACTGGGAAGGGGCTTGAGGGACCGTTGTGGGCGATGCAAGTGATTTGTATCTTGGAAGGGGTCCAGGCGACCCACGCGTATACGTTTGTCCAAACTCAAGGACTACATGTTTTACACTTGTGAGTGTTGTTGTATGTGAACTTTACATCGAAAGAAAACACTGAAAACAAATGTATTAATGACATGCATGTATCTGGGAGGGGGAATGGACTGATGTCTGTAATTTGGCTTGAAATGCATCAAAAAAATAGATGGATTAATAGCTGAACAAAGACTGGTGGGTCCACAGATATGTAATAAAGGAAGTATGTAAATGTTAATGGTAGGCTCTAGGTGGTAAGTATTGTAGTATTCATTTTCAGTCCCTAAATTTGGCTCTATGTTTGAAAACTATTTTAATGAAATGCTGGGGAAATCAAATCTAATTAAAATATATACAAAATACAATGAATATTTTAGAGTACTTAATAAAAACCATATGCCATTAACTCTTTAGAAAGATGCAAGGTATCATCATCCTATGACTATCCTTTCTAGTCATATCACATATTATTCAGACTCACAGCTTAAAAATTATTCCGCAAATGCAGAACTGTGCCTGTCACTTCATAGGGTTTGTTCAACTACAAGCCTGAATCAGACACACCAGGCTGTGCACAGGCCCACTTTATCCACTGCTGATGACAGAAGCCAGCCCTCACAGAACGGCTTCGTGCTGTGTTAACTCATGGTGCGGGTGCTGGAACTGGCGCATAGGGGGCGCTGTCTGTATTTCCAGTGGCGTAATCTCCTTGCTCTCCAAGGTCTGAGCTGTAGTCTTGAAGTCAGAAAGAGCCAGCTTTAAGTACTGGTGATTCATCTCGTTATCTCCCTGGGGTCTGTCTATATATGGAGCCTTTGCTCTCTAGGGTAATTCAGCCCTCTCTGATTCCGTGCCAGGCTGGACTTCCGACCCCGCTCTAATCAGTTAATACTAACTGCTGGTTAGAACTTAAGCCTGTGGAGTTGGAACGTTCTCCGGTGAAGGAGCACCGCTACAACAGCACCACTTACAGTATTTCCGAATCTACAGATTTCACATCATGTTGCTCTGCCTGTAAGCATTCAACCCGAAAGCTACTGCCCGTCAGAAGACTGCCAAATAGATACTTTCATTTGAAATGTCCTTGGTGTGGCAGCTCCTAGGTTAGCCGTAGTGCCCCTCCCCCCATCTCCAACACACATACACCCCATTATAGAGGTTTGAGGGTCAGGTACTCTGAGAAGATTGGCTTTGTCTCTTGGAATCAAGGACAGTATAAGTAGAGCATGGTGACTACAGTTATCAATACTGTATTGCACATTTAAAAACTGTCAAGAGAGTAGATCTTAAAAGTTCTCATCAAGAGAAATAAATTTTAATTATGTATGGTGATGGATATTAACTAGAACTCATTGTGGGGATCATTTTGCAAGGTATACAAATATCGAATCATAATTGTGCACCTAAAACTAATATGATGTTATAGTTCATTGTAGTTCAAAAAAAAAGAGGAAGAGGAAGAGAAGGAGGAGGAAGAGGAGGAGGAAAAAGGAGAGGAAGAGGGGGAGGAAGAAGAAGAAGAGCAGGAAGAGGAGGGAAAGGAGAAGGAGGAGGGGGAAGGGAAGGGGAAGGAGGAGAAGAAACAGTAGCAGCACTAGTAGTTCAGGAAATGTCTTACAAGAGGTTGAAAGTCTGTCTTTCTACCAAACAACAAAGAAGCAATTTGCATGGGTGAGGAGCACTTAATAGCTGGATTATGGATACCATTATATGATTGGAAACCAATCTAAATGTCCCAACATACATATATGATAAAATGAATGATGATTATTCCATACAGGTTCCTTCTTACTGGTAATGTTTCCAAGGAGTACTTCACAGTATAGGGAACATGGGAACTCTCCTGACTTACTATTGTCATGGGATACTGGGATCTGGGTCAGTCTTTTCCCTTAGGCATGCCTCACCGCCTACACCAATGTCCCAGTATCAGTACGTTTTTTTCCTGACTCTTATCTCAAAATGATTTAGGTATAAATTAGGGTTGGCAGACTTACCAATAACACAGGATACTCAGTTAAATTTGTATTTCACAAAAACAACTAGTTTTATAAGTTGTCCCATGCAGTATTTTGGACATGCTCATACTAAACTTTTACTTTTTTTTATCTGGCAGTCATAGGTATAACTATAAACTTGAGACATGTTAGTGAAAAGCTTTTTAAAAAAATGTTAATTGATACCTTTAAAAGTCTCAGCTTTACAGTTGCTAACCCTGGGTATGGGTATAGAAACTAATTAGCAATAAAGACACTGAAACTGTTAAAGATTCTCCCTACCTTGGTTCAGCCATCAATTCAAATGGTGACATCAGCCAAGAAGTCGAGAGAATGCTGACACTAAGAAAAGCAGCAATGGAAGAATCAGGAAAGTTCAAGAGCAAAGATGTGGCATTAGAGACCAGGGCTAAGATCATCCACACCCTCATATTCCCAGTCACCATACAGAGATGTGAAAGTTGGACTGTGAGGAAGAAGGCTGATAAAAAGTTAATTTACTTGAAAGATGGTATTGGAGGAGAGCTCTATGGATATGCCAGAGAGACGAACAAGTGGGTCTTTGAGTAAATTAAGCCTGAACTTTGCTAGAGGCAGAAATGACAAAACCAAAGCTTCCCTACTTCTGGCACACCATCAGGAGAAGGCAGCGTTCTTTGGAAAAGACAGTGATGCTGGGGAAAACAGAAGGCAGTAAGAAAAGGGCAAGACCACATATGAGATGGATGGACTCCATGAAAGAAGTCACAGGCAGGACTACAGGAGCTGGGCAGGGCTGCTGAGGATGGGCAACCTGGACACCACCGGTTCACAGGGTCACCAGGAGTCAGAACAAACTGACCATCACATAACACACCTAGGAACTGATGCTAAACTTTTTGTTTTTGCTTTGGACCTGGACTTTACATTGATTAGATGGTGAGCTCTGTGAGGGCGATGACTAGGTCTGCTTGTTTAGCCTGAGCAGCCGGTGTCTGGCTCAGTAGCTTCTATGCAGTAAGCATTCAAAGTTATCCATGGAGAAAGCAAGCAAATGAATGAACTCCAGATCTCTCTCTCATGCTACTTCATTCCTGGGAGATTTCAGTTTTCCCTGCCTTAAGGAACGAATCCATTTTTTCCCTAATCCTTCAAGAAAGTCTCCATTTTTATCATTTTCTCTCTGTGGATAGACAGGTTGAAAAAGGGTTTCTGGCTGGTCCAAGGGATGAGTCTGCAAAGCACATCCACACCTTAAGGGACATTACTGTAATATTCCATCTAGAGCAAAGGCTGCCCTTGAGCTGGGCCTAGGAAATGTGCCCCAGGGACACTGTCCCATTCATCCACCTGCTCACTCCGCCACCCTGTTGTACTTGTTTGGGGGGAAGGGAAGATGGCAGCCTGACAAACTCATACATGAAAATGCTTGCTTAGCTTTATCAATGGATTAAAAAATCTATACATACCCACCAAAATTTTCATCAACTGTGTTCATTTTTGATTCTGATTTTAGTTTTGACCTCGTCTATGTCCCCTCTCCACCAGAACCACCACCCTCCTACTGTATTTCTACTTTCTAATTTCCACAGCCGGGCTTTTTAAAACTTGCTCTATTGTTTCTGAAAAACTTTTCCTGCTATTCAGAGCTGCCTTCTGGAATTCATGACCATCAGTAATAGTAATTACTGGTTTCATTACAGACTCCTGTATCAGTGAGAGGCATGTGCTGTGAAAAGAAAGCAGCAATATTACTTGTTCCTCATTTATCACGAGCATTGCTGAGTAGGTAAAGACTGTATCTGTTTCAAGAATGACCAGGTTAATTTCAAGTCTAACTGCAAAATCAGCTCTCTCAGGCAAAACAGTGTCTAGAGGGAGAACCGAATATGCTAAAAAAATATTCTAAGTTGTAGGCAGAAGGTACAAGAAGGAAGTTTGAAAAGACATGAGAACAGAGAATATAAAAAGGTCACATTTGCTAGGCAACTTGGACCAACAGTAAAATCACAAGTGACAGTGGTTCAAGATGAGAATGAATGGATTGGAAGGAACATTAGGAAATAGTTCATTGGCTTCATGGTTTGACAGGTGAAGTAAGCCTAGTGAGGAGTGACGTGCTAGCAGGAACTGGGGAGTAAAGCCGAGACCAGAATGCAAGTATCCAGTTCAGTACCCGCCTCCTTCATTGGATCTCACGGCATCTCTCCAGCCGGCTGCTCCCATGTGCACCCTAAAGCGAGACAGTACTGTGCATGTCACCACAAAATGGTTAATGTTTGAAGGGAATTAAGAGAAAATCATAGTTGCTAGTTTTATTATTGCCTTCATCATTTATTCTCCTATAAAAATTATTTTTAAAAATATCCTTCATTTATTTATTAATTTACTCATTCCTCTACCGAAGGTCTTCTATGGCTCAGATATTACTCAAAGTGAAGGAAATACCACAGTTAACACAATGCGTGGAGCTCTGGCCCCCAGTGAGTGTAGATCCTTGATGGGAAAGACCAACAACAATCAAATAAAGAAGCACTGTGGTTTTGAATTCAGATAGGCAACCAAGATAAATGCAACATGTTAAAGTAGCTGGGCAGATGACAAGAAGGTTCTGTTTTAGTTAGCAAAGGTGATTGTAGAAGGCTCTTCAAAGGACATGACATGTGCTTTGATGTGTGACAGATGAGACGATATCTACCCTTCAAAAACCAAAGGAAGTACAATACATTCCAGGCAAAGGGAATGAAGGAAAGAATTTAGTGTTTCAAGAGATAGAGAGAGACCACTGTGGCTGAATGAAATAAGCAAAATGGAGGAAATAAGCATAAATAAAGGAGATAGGAAGAGGCCAGGTCACGTTGGCCCCAGAATATCATTAAGAAAAAAATTGGATTTCACTTTAAAGTCAATGGAAAGCCATTGAAAGACTCGATCTTTTTACATGTTAAGAAGCTCACTCTGTGCAGAATCGCTGTGCAGTGGAAGTGCAGGCAGCTGCTGCAGTCCAGGGCAGAGCTGATGCGGATTAACCAGGCTGGTGGCTGAGCTGGACGAGAAAGTCCGCAGATTCACAGCTTCAAGATAAAGTTTGTGGTGAACCCAGCAGGATCTCTTGCTGGTTCCACGTGGAGAAATAAGAAAAAGGGTGAGAATCAAGGCTTCAAAGGGTTCTAATCTTGGCTTCAACAGCTGGATAAATCATAGTACTATTTATGGGGAAGGAAAAGGCTTGAGGGCCAGGGTGATGAGTAGGAATTGAAAGTACTGTATACGTCACATTTTGTTATAGATGCTTACCTAGACATGTGATTAGAGAAAGTAAGGTATGCGAGAGAAGAAGATATAAATGTAAAGCAAGGACACCAGGAAAATGGTGAGCCCTGGGCTTTCCACACTTTACAGGCGAGGCAGAGGAGGTGCCATGAATGAAGACAGAAGGTGCAAGAGAGGCTGGAAAGAAAAACTGGGAGAATGTGGTCTCAGGAAACTGAGAGAGTCATTTGTTAAGAAGGACAAAATGACTGACCACCATGTCAAGTAAAAGGTACAGTCCGGTGAGAAAGAGAGATGTATCCACTGGATTTGAAATACCAAAGCATTGTTGACATCAACAAAAGCAGTTCCACCATAAATAGTTTTGTAAAAATCATATGGTGCGGAAAGGTAATTAAGAGGTTTTAAATGTGTTTGTGTACTTCCAAACCCATCCTGCATACAACCACACATATATACACAGGTTTTTTAAACATAAATGGGAACACATATTTTTTAATATTGCTTTTTTTACTTTGCATGTTATTTCAGAGACCTTTCTTATTGGTATGTATAGATTTATAACATCATTTTAATGGCCACTTACTATTTTGTTTTACAAATTTAACCTATACTTTTGATCTTTACGTATATGTAATTCATTATACTATATTATAGCATATAATATTATAGCATATATTACATGATATAATATATAGCATATAGTATAGCATATACTATATTATAGCATGTATTTCTCTAAGTACATGCATGCACAATTATGAGTCGAATGGAAAAAGACTTGATTGACACTAGTTAAGTGCTCACCCTACAGAGACCACAGCAGGAACCAAAATCCAAAAGTTCTTTCTGCTGCACCATATTGCCTCCTTTCATGTTGTAAGAATTGATTGACATTTGGCAGAACTGAGGAGAGAAACAAAGCCCACAACATTATTAACAAATCAGGCCTTTTGAATGCTGATGCTTTAATTGGATTTCTTATTTACCCTTGCATTCATTACAATAAATACATGAATCAGTATAATTTCTCTTCAAAATGAGGCAACATGGTTTTGGGTTTTGTTGTTGTTGCTGTTTTTTTTCTTTGCTGTTCTCACTTATTTACTAGGTTTGCTTACTTATTTTATTCTAATTTCCCCAAAGGTTCAATAGGGCCTGTGATTCCAAAATTCCCTTCTTAAGTCCTGCTGAATGTTTGTATTCCTCCAAAACTCATGAATTGAAACCTAAGCCCCTACAGGATGGCACGGGGAGGCGGGGCTTTCATGGTGATTAGGTCCTGAGAGTGGAGCCCCCGTGAATGGGATTGGAGCTCACCTGCTCCTTCTGCCATGGAAATCTGAAACAAGAAAACCACCACCTGCGAACCAGGAAGCGGGTGCTCACCAGACACCAATCTGCCAGAACCTTGCTCTTGCATTTCCTGGCCTCTAAAATTATGAGAAATAAATTCCTATTGTTTACAAACCACTCAAGTGTACGGTATTCTGTTGTAAGTAATCCAGACTAACGCAAACCCTATCTAGAAATCTAGAATGTTGTCATTACCCTACATGTTCTAGATCCAGCACCTACTTTTTTAGAATTTCACACCGTAGAGGTATTAAATTAACTAAACAAGTAACAACGCTTTTACATGTAGTACCTTTCTTTCAAGTGGCTAAGGGAACGTGTAAAATCCATAATCTCTCCCTGCCCCATCAAATCCCTCTTCCTCTTTTCACACGGCCACTCTAGTGGACGTTTGTCCTCTGACTTCATCCTGTCACCTCCAACCTTCACTCTTGGTTAAGACCATTTCTCTCGGTGCAGGAATAGGTGTCAGTGGAAAACTGGACAAAACATTAAAATGAAAGTTGGAAGGTGCTCCTCCACCTTCCCTTCACCCCAGCAGCTTTCGTTTCAGAACCTCAATAACCCGAGCCTGTTATTTTCTCCTGGGAGACACCTGCACTTCAGCTGGGAGACTAGGCCACAGAGAACGGTCACAGCTGAGCCCCTCAAACAGGTGGCAGGTGAAGGGAGAACAAAGCAAAGGCACGCAAGTGCTGACACCTGCCTCTCGAGTCTTCCTTTCTCCCCTGACACAGCCGCCCCCAGGGGCACAAACGAGGATCCCCTCAGATGTGTTTTCTTCAGTCCACACAGATATTTTAAAACTTTCTGATTACTTGTAACACTTAAAATTGGGAAATGTTATGTAAAAACCCAGACGTGCAGGTTCTTCTGAGTTGGCGACACTGAGTTCGCTTGTCCACAGGACAACAACGGGGAGCGCTGAGTGGCATCTCTCCCATCACACACACGAAAGGCTCCGCACTTTCCCGTGTGCCCCATTATTTTATATCTGGCCCATCTCACTCATCCTTGTTATCCGCACCCTCGCCATGGGCATGTGGGGTTATAACCTTTCAGAATGCAGTAGTGCTAAGGACTCTCCAACAAAGATTTGGCAACCTTTCCAAAGTAGCTGAGAATTTTTTCTTTTTTAATTCACCACTGACTATAAGGGACTTGGGTCATGAACCAAACTTTCCCATCAGATAACCCAGCCGTGTGCAAACCTCCCCTCTGGCTTCAGACCATCAGACAGCTGGGAGGTTGGAAACCAGACAGAAACAAAGGGGAGGTGAAGAAGGTGGTGGAACCTGCACCTCCTCCTATGCCTCCCACAGTCCTAGCTGTCTTGCTACCATAAACGTATCAAAAGTTGTAAACTTAAAGCTAAAATGCTTCACCCAGGCATCTGTACATTCAAGGGGTGTTTTTGAAGATCCAGAAATGCTATCCAAAGCTAAAGACAGAAAATTGTAATAGCTGCATTTCGTAGCTGGTAAAAAGGTGGTAAAGCAAGCAGCCTGGAACAAGAGAGACCCTCCCAACTAGCCCCTTGGCCACCAGGTCCATGTTCTTTCTGCTCATCATCAGACCCAAGCCCACACTGCTTCCAGAAGAATTCAAGGTATCTGGTAACTACTTTTGTTTATTGGTGCCATGCTGAGAGGCAAATGTACAATCACCCAGTTATGACACATGCGAGAACACAAAGCCTCAGGCACCTGCCTGGGGGAACAGAGCCTCTCTCATCCCTCCTCAACACACCAGCGTCCTTCCTCAGGCTGGATAAGCATAGCCCTGGAATGTTACATTATAAAACTGCACTTCACAAAACAAAGTCCAACCATTAAGCTTTTATCACATTAAAATCGAAGAGCAGAAAATTAACCTGCTGAAGAAAGCAGCCCCCAGGAGCAGCGGCTGGAATGAGGGCAGGTGGGGTGAGAGGAAGTCAGGGTGAAACAGAATTTGCAGCTGCATCAGGCCAAGCGGAATTGGATTAATGTAAAAGCATGGCTGCGACTCACGCGTGGGAGCCAGGTAAGATTGAGCATTTATGTCCAACTAGACAAGGTTTCTTTACCTCCAAAGATCCAAATGGCTTATCTCGGGGTTAAGAAAAAGAAATTAAATAATGCACTGGTTGTCTCCACAGATCAATCAGCAGTGGAGAATAAAATCATTTTGAAATTACAAAGTGAATTAATGGGGATGGGATCTGCCCAGTAAGAAGTGGATTTGCACAACTTTTCAGGAACACGATCACTTTGTAAAGTGAAGAACCGCCACACTCCGTCCATCCCATGTCCTTCCCTCTTGAGGCAAAAAGAGAAACTCCAGTCATCGGAAAATCAAATCTTTGGCACAATAGGTACTAGCCTGGACTAGTGAGGAACTTGAACTTCCCTTTCTTCTTTCACTAGTCTGATTTCCTCTGATCCTGATAACTACCTCCAATCACCTAATTTCTCTCCTCCTGTTCTTTTTCTATACCCCTTTATTTGTCATTCTATAAATGCTCTGCTTAAAAATTCTCTTCAGAGGAAAAGGTTTATGCATAAATGTAACAAACAGGCCATATCTCTGGCAGCTAAAGTCTTGCAGCTAATTCTGAGCCACATGTACTGAGGGACAATTGCTACTCCAGGAGAACAAGTGAGGGGCTTCAAATATTTACCGAGCTGTTACACCTAAGCCTGGATAGCAAAAGTGGATCCAATGGCTAGGAAATACAGGCAGATTATAACTCAACCAGTTAAATCTCTTCCATTATAGAAATGTTTGCCTTATTTGGTACAGCACACTTTGTCACTGGCCATGCTTAACAAACCTGAAAAAATTCCTCTTGGGCATGTGATGGAGAGTATGCTAGCACTGGATAGGGAAGAGGTTATTCTAATTCTAAAGAGCCTATGATTCTGTAATAAATAACATTGTAGGTATAGTTTTTTCCCATAATTGGGATACACAGCCATTCACATCCATGTGATGAGGCGAACTGACTGAAGAAGAACTTTAAAAAGAAACAAGATAGGAGAGGTGCCCACCTGTGATCCCACAGCGGGGCACGATGCTATCCTAGGTTGGGGGGAAACCTGAAAGTAGAGTGGAAGACAGAAAATATTTCGGAAAAGAGGTGGGAAAGCCAGAACCTTCAAGATAAAGCCAATGCTCAAAAGCAGCTGTGCTTCCGCAACTACTCATGGAGAGGACACAGGTGCCTACCTTCATGGAAGCTTCTGTTTATTTTTATTTATTTTTTTTATTTTAAAGAGCCCACTGCAATAGGAAATTTAGTGTTCTGGCTTTTTTGTTCTAGGTGAGAAGGATAATGAAAGAAAACCATCTCCGCCCCCACCCAGGTCTGCATGGGCAGCTATAAGAGCTGGAAAGAACTTCCACTCCAGAACACACATATGAGTAACACCCCCCTCGACCAAAATGCCACAGAGCAGGCAAAGATTTCTAAACAGATTAGTGAGAGGCTTCTGAGCATATTAACTCATGACTATTGTTTCTGGAATTTAGTTTAGGTCTCTTGGGGAAAAGTTGGTCAGGTAAAAAGAAAGATAGTATAGATAAGAAAACTGTAAGACTCACTGGTCCAACTGCTATAATATTGTCCCAGAACTACGTGCAAAACTGTCCTTACTGTACCAGTGATGCTATCTTAGATGCGTGTGAATCTCTGGCATCTCAGAAGCTAATCAGAACATAATGTTCACATCCGGGAACCAGGCTATTCTTGCTCTCCTGGATCATGTGCCCCAACTGACTGCAGCACTTTCTTAGCCAAAGAGGGCTGCTCTTACAATGTTGTTACTTGTGGATTCCCTTCTTTAGGACCCTCTAAGTAAAAACCAAGGTAGGGGGGAAAAGGAGCCATGCCATTTACTACAGCAAGTAAAAGCCAGGATCTGTTTACTGTGTGTGTTTTCCATTTCTTGAGAAAATGGTGATCAAAAACAGCTCCACACATTACCATTTTTGCCCACCAAGCCACTCCACATAGTGCCATCACCCCAAGTCACACAGGCGCCCAAGATTAAAGAAAACAGGGGCCGCCTAAGGAAGCCAGTTTTCCGACACTTGCTTTACGTCCCCAGGGGGTGGTTGGGAGTGAAAAACACAGTCAGCCTGTGGAAATTTGCAGAGTCTCAAAGTATCTGCCTATGAAACACTTAATAATTAGGAAAGGGGAAATGGTCATCTTCAGGAAGAGAAAACCAAGTGCCCAAAGTGAAGATCGTGAGTGAAAAACCCACGGGCGCCAGGCTCCTCCTGATCGCATTCACTGCGAAGGACACGGCACTTCCCTGGTGTTCTTGCTAAACCTGCCCCTAATCGTCCGGTTAGACGGGCCACCAAATAACTGGGTGCAATCTTCAAAGAAGTTATAGCTCATGAAAGAAAGAGAAATAAAAACAGAGGGAAGGATGACTGAGTATACAAAGGGCACTCAAGCAAAATGAAAACTAAATGTGATCCTGGCTGAGAAAAGAGACAATTGGCAAAATTTGCATAAAGTCTGTTGATTAGATAATAATATTGATGTTAATATCCAGATTTTTATTAGAGTGTTAACTGTGATACTTCTGGTTATATAAAAAATGTTCCTGGATTTAGTAAATATGCAGTGAAATATTTAAAGTTAAAGGGGCATCATGTCTATAATTTGCTTCCCAATTTTCGGGGGGAAAATGTATATACATATATATACACACACGTGTACACACATGTATGTGCGTGTGTAAACAGAACAGAGAGAATATAATAAAATCAATATGGTAAAATGTAAATGTCTACATTTGAGGAATCTGGGAAGAGCATATAGGGATGCTTCGTAACATTTTTGCAACTTCTCGGTGAGCAGAAAGTTTTTCAGAATTAAAAAGGAAAAAAAAACCTACACAGGTGTGAGCTTTTTGAGGAAGGCACTGGTGAAGGAGAAGGAACGTGGTGGACCCCATTTCCCCGGTGCCCTACCCCCAATGCTGAGAAGCACTGTAATGTCCTGGGTCTCCTTGAAAGCTGCTGCAGGAGACCCTGCAGTGAGCTCCCTGAGGGAGATACTGCTTTATCTCCAGATGTCCAGAGCCTAACACAGGACCTGACATATATGAGAGGCTGAAGATGTGGCCAGTGAATGAATGAACAGACTTAATGAATAGAAATATCTGAATATTGTGGGCAAACCCCAATCTGCAGTACTCTATCTACAAAGCTGGTACCATTGTGACCCTCTTGTATAAATGGCTGGGTGTGAATGAGGGGCAGGAGGCATCAGAATGAAGAGTCAGATAAGGTTCTTTCCTGGGTTGCTCTTTTTATTGAGGAGGAAGGGAAACTGAGCCTGTCCCCTAGAACTGGCCTGAAATGACCCTGCTCCTCTGGACTGGGTGAGGAATGGCATACATTCCAGGCACGGTGAGTCCCAGCATCCAAGGTCTTTACCGGATCCCACATAAGCTATTTAATGCTCTGAGATAAGAAGAAATTTAGACCAAGATCCCCCGATAACAGTAAGGATTCGATAGCTCCACATTCGGTAAATCCTTCATCATGCACAAGGTATCTCCTTACACTCTGTTCTTACTTCCCAAACCCACTAGTGCTTGGCTTCTTCAAATTCACATTGACGATGCAAGGATGTCTAGAGTTAGAATTGTTTTAATTACTATTGAAGTTCTAGAAAGTTTCAAAAAAGTTACTTAACATAAAAAACATGACTTTGCTTTAAAACCTTAGCTAATTCAAGGACATCGTAACAGACTTTTTTTCCAAAAACATTTAATTGTGAAGAGAGATGATGGGGGGAAATTACAATCCACAGACGACTGGAGTGGAAGTGCTAGGGGAAGTTCTTGTGACCCACAGAAAGCTGGGGTCTGTGGCGGATGGGTTTTTTCTAACCACCACTGAGATGCAATTTCATAGTCATGAATATTGTGCGATAACAGTCCAGAAAAAAATTAAATAAGGTGAACCAAGGTAAACAACAGAGGGCAGGACTCCAAAATGCAAAACTGATTTGCATGTTAATTCAAATAGGGACCTTGCTGCTTTAAAAAAGGAATACAATTTTCAAGAATCTCTAGGTAGGACTTCTATGCTCACTGGCAGGGACTTGTTCACCACTTTATTTGAAAATAAGCTCCTATGGCAAACCCAAATCATAATAGGGAAAATATCCCTCCCTAATCAGTAAATAATAAAGCGAGCCCACAGTGGGACTGAGGCAGGATGGGAGAGTCACTCTTCCTATTTACTGGCCACATCCGGGAGGCCGAATACTTCTCTGCCCGAGTCAGGCCCCTCCTCTAACTTAGTAAGGACAGATACTCAACTGCCCCTCAGAGTTCCACTTTCCTGTGAGTAGTCCATTACTCCCTAATGCCCTTCAGCTGCCTATCGCCCAGTTTAAAGCTGTCCCATTTCTTGATAAAGGAGTGGGAGGACTTGGACATACCCTATCTCCTCCTAGGTTGTCCCAGGGATATGTTGTCTGGAAAACCCCAATGGACTTGATGTGAAGACAACATGGAAGAAAGACACCAGATGAGCCCGACGGGCAGGAGCCAGCTCCTATCCCGGCTGTGCTCAGCACTCCTGTTGTCCCAGATGTGGTCTAGTCCACGGGCTGCCAAGGGCATGGCTCTCTCAAAGCCAGCTGAAACTTAGAGGATTCATGGAGACCTAAGGGCTGACCTAAGGGTTTTGGAGGAAACCCCTCTCATGAGTTCAGATAGAGCCTCAGATCTGTACATAAATAGAGGGGTAAGAGTGTGTGGTATTCTTAGTACTTCAGGACTTCTCAATCAACCTCTATCTCTCCTACACACATCCCTTCTCATTTCTCCATGAGAACCCATACTTACGGTACATTTGGGCTGTTCTACAACTGGAATAATAATGGCACTTCAAAAAAAAATCAAGCCATTGCCTATTTTTGTCTGAAGAGAAAGCAAAGACACTGGCAAAGGATAGTATGACTACCCTTGAAATTTGAGCCTTCATACTGGTCATCCGTCCCCAGTGTGATATTACCAATGAAAAATGCAGAAGCTGGGCCTTTTGGTCCCCACCCAACTGGTTCTTCTTACCTTTGGTTCCATTGAAATGAAACTGTGGGTTCCTCTGCTCGAGAGAACTGACCTTTTAATCGTCCTGCTGTGGTAGAAGTGGTAATAATCCTTCAGGGCCCCGATCTGCAAAGACAGGAGGGAAAGAACAAAAGAGAGTTAATGTATGAAAAGCTTTGTTTTCCTGTTTTTCATTAAAATAACAACACCAAACAGAAACAGGTCCATAAATTATGCAGTTGCCTGCTCTGCTTAAATGTTACTTGAACCTTGGTGATCACTTTCCAAAGGGAGGACACTCGATATGAAGTGGAGTGTCCTTGAGGCGGTGACTACAGAACTGAAGATTATAATGGGGCGGCTAAGCCTCTCCATAGCTCCCTCTTAATGTTTAATTTATATGCAGCATTTTAAGTAATTCTATATCAATCTATATCCAAATGTGGGAAAGGGAAAAAGTCAAATAGCTATCTGGTTATAAAAACACACTACATTCTGTTTGCTCTGAGAATGTACAGTGAAGGACCTTGTTAGATTATTTATATCATTTATTTGAAATAAGTCCCAAGCAGTTGATCATTCACAAAGAATACACTGCTTCGTTTGTTTCCTGACTTCAGTAGACAGTATAAATATAGAGCATTTTTTCATTAACCACACAACTAAAAGCTGGCCATTTCAAAAACAAAACAAAGATCATACCTTCTACTACTCAACTAAGCTTCCTGTGTAAAAATAGTTCAATCCAATTCACCTCAACCACTTCTTTAACAAATTCAGCTTATTATCTGTATACTCCGTTCTCTCTCTTTTAAAATGTTTTATTTATTTGTTTTTAGAGAGATGGGGAAGGAGGGAGAAAGAAAGGGAGAGAAACATCGATCAGATGCCTCTCGTACCTGCCCCAACTGGGAACGGAACACACAACCCAGTCCCGAAATTGAACTGGTGACCTCTCAGTTTGAGAAACTACGCTCAACCAGCCGAGCCACACCAGTCAGGGCTACTCCCTCCTTCAGTATGAAACAGTGACTTCTGTTTAGGATAGCTTTGAAAGTAAGTCCCTGTCCACTTTAGGAAAACAAATGAACAAAATCCCAAACAACTGTATTCTCCTGGGAGATTAAGAAACGTGATCCCATAATGGAAATTGAACAATCACAAGGAATAAAGACAGGAGAGCGTGGTTGGAGGTCCGGCCGACACTCCCCAGAGGTGGCTTCCTGGTTAAATCACATACACTTCCCATGTCTCAGTTTCCATTTCTATAAAATCGGACTTTGGGCTAGTTAATTTCTAAGATCACTGCAGCTCTCAAATTCCCTTCCTTGAACTCTTTCCTTCCTTTGGGCAAATGCAATACATCAAATGGACCTTTCTCCAGAACACCAGGACTTTGCCCTAAAAGCATGTGACCATCACCAGGATGTTTTCCAATGGGGACAGTTCAAAAATTGAAAGAAAAAAAAATCACTGGCCCACTTTAATTTTTCCAGATAAAACATTTATTTCTTATTCTCCTATTTCCATCGCATTCTCAGTCATTGCCCATCTCTCCTGATAAGGGTGATCAACCTAATTTCTGTGCCATTTAAGAGTTATCTCCCCATTGGGACTTGATGCACTAATTGAATGTCCCTAATCCTCATTAAATTTGAAGGCCTGAAGTCTCACACTCACATTTTTTATTCAAGTGGAAACTGCCTGGATGTACACAGAAAAGATCCTGGACTCTGAACACAAATATGGAACAAACACAAGGAGATCCCAGCTGAAACCTCTAATCTTGGTGGCCCTGGACTCTGGAACAGCAGCCAACAATGAGGACGAGGGCACCACTGCCAGCCCCGGTCTCCAACCGTGTTCCAGGAGGGACTGACAGGCTGATGATATTAAGATTCCAGAGGACGAAGGGCAGAATTCAAGGGAGTGTGCAATACTTTACAAGAAAATATTAAAAGCTCAAAAAGTTGAGTGTTTTGCCAAGAGTGCTCCTTGGGAAAAATAGTACTTCTTGTGGAAAGGTACTTAGAATTGCTGAGGAAGAACTTTGCACAAAACTATCGCCAGTGTGAAAACTGCCAGCGCGTTTAAGATCATGTCCACTCAAATATCATGGAACCTTGTTGATTATAGGAAATGAAGGAGTTCAACTTAACTATTAAGCTCAAACTACGGGTGAAATATACCCTGAAGATACCACATTTTGCCGTGTATAATGTGCTCCCATATATAATGTGCACTCACAGTTTTGGCACAAACTTTCAGGAAAAAAATCTTCTGTTTTAATTTTTTAATTCAATTTTGTATATATATATATTTAGAAACAAAACTGATTATCATATTCAAGGGTGGTATTTTGCACATAGATATCATTATTGCTTTCTAGAGTTATACTTTAAACACATACGCATAAATAAAAGATTTAAAAACATTTATATAGATATGGAATTAGTACCACCCACATATAATGTGCATTATTTTTCCCTCAAAAATTGGGGCAAAAAAGTATGCATTATAGTTGAAAAAATATGGCATATTCAGATCCTTTGTGGCCTCACTGGTACAAACTGCAACCGTCACCTGATGTAACATACAGGAAGGTAGCAAACGGAACCCTTGTCCTGACTTAGCTGGTTCTGGGATCTTGGGTACATCACATACACTCTTTGGGCCATGGCTCCCTCAAACATGAAAAATATAACACAGGAGGGACAGTGGACAGAGACGGGAATCACAGTCAAATGGGGGATAATAATATCTATGGGCGAGTGTCATTGTAAGGACTGACTCCAGTAACAGCTGAACTGCCTGGTCAGTCATTGCCTGGTACCTAGTAAATGGTTCCCTTACAAATGTCACCTCTTACTCTCTAGTTAATCCCTCCCCGCTATTCTTTAGTTAGGGTTCCTCTCGGCCTACCCTGGTATCACCTCTCCACTTCCCTTATTTCATTGGCAAAAGTCAAAGAGTTGATGACGTGCTTCCAGCAGGGATGCAGGCACAAACGGGGCTTCCACGTGGTTGGTAAAGAGCATGGCCTGGGACAAGGGCTCTGAAAGCGAGTTGGTCACATCAGTAACATCATACACAGCAACTGACTTTGACTCACCTTTCCCACATCTAAAAATTTACTCCACAAATACAGTCACTTACGTACTGGGTTGGCCAAAAAGTTTGGGGGTTTTTTGTTATTTTTTTCCCTGTAAGATGGCTCCGATAGCACTTAGTCTTTAACTTCATTCAAAAAAATTTTGTTGGATTATATTGTGACAGCTGGCATATCAGCATGCATTTAAAAAATAAAACTTATCAGTATTGGTGAATTTTTGTGTAGCCATTTTAATGTTGAAGATGGAAGAAAATAAGCAACATTTTAGCATATTATGCTTTATTATTTCAAGAAAGGTAAAAATGCAACTGAAACACACAAAAATGGTTTACGCAGTGTATGGAGAAGGGGCTGTGACTGATCGAATGTGTCAAAAGTGGTTTGCGAAGTTTCGTGCTGGAGATTTCTCACTGGATGATGCTCCATGGTCAGTTAGACCAGCTGAAGTTGACAGCAATCAAATCGAGACATTAATGGAGAACAATCAATGTTAAATCACATGGAAGACAGCTGACATACTCAAAATATCCAAATCAATAAACTTATTGTGAAAATGAAAAGTGAATCTTTTATTTTACAGAAGGGAACCATACAGACTTGTTGGCCAACCCAATACAAGAAGTGATATTAGAGCAAATTTTGTAAAAGCAAAACAAAAACAAAAGCAAAACAACTAGCTGCCATCAATAGGAGATTAGTTCTACATGAACTAAAAATGAGTTGATCTCCAATGCAGTAATAAATAAATAAATGTGCAAAATAGGTATGTAATCTGACTTAATTGTTGTAGGAGAAAGAAAGATGAATCTATAATACATTTATGCTTCTACGGGCAGGATACTTCAGGAAGGACATCTGAGAAACTGAAAACAGGAACTTTTGTTTTTTATGTGCCACCATTATTTTTAAAATGCAACTCATTACAATGAAAGAAATAATACCAACACATGAATGACACAGCACAAACAGCAATCCCACCTACTTCTCCAGGAGCAGACACACTTCCAAAGCTCAATGCGACTGGCACACGGGCCATGTCTATTCAAGCTACTCACTCCCTATAGCAGTGAGCCCACCGCATCTCCGCCTTTCGGGGATTCCGTGTCCTTTATGGAGTTGTGGAATGGTGCCCACCGATTGACTGATGACTCATTTACTGAATGCCAACCTTATGCCAGGCATCTTACTGCCCCTTTGCAAATTATCATATTCAACTTCATTCCTCCAAGAGCCCTAAAAGATACATATCATTACCTCCAATTTCATATACAAAGCTACTGAGGTTCTGACAGTGCCCAAATGTGTAAGGCTGGTATTGGGAGGTGGTAAAATGTAAATCTTTGCTGAATATCTAGCATCGAAGGAATTTAGTTCAATTTCAAGGTGCATTTTATGGATGGGCTCAAAAGAGACATTCCAACACTCTCCTAGTGAGTCCTTCCGTGCTGCAGAGCTAAAAGCCAAACTCAGTGAAGCCAGGGTTCTGAACATGACTAAGGTTCTACCAATCAAAGGCAGACTACAGCATCACGGGGCACACTCTCAGAGGCGTGTGTAACGATAGTTGTGGCAAAGGTCTTAGTGTCTGGTTGCTCACTTTCTGGGCATCCGTTTACATATCCTGTTCTGTTGGTAAGAGATTGGAGGGGGGCTACAGAGGGGAGCTTCCTCGTTCCTCAGTTCCCTGACTGAGGCAGAGGCAGCAGCCCTTGTGGAGGCCCATTCTGGGGTATGGCTTCGGGGGCCATTTCGGAAAGCTTGGCCCTCCTGATTGATTCTACAAGCTACTTAACAGACTACACTGAATGCCTTCCAAAGTAGGCGAAGTAGTAGATTCAGTTTCAGGCTCCCTTGCATATCCAAAACTGAAGAAGTCAGAACTTCTGAAAAGTTAGCTATGCATTTACACAATCTTGTACAACTTAGAGAGCCTCAAAGTTAAGTACCTCTTGAGTACCAAAGTTAAGTACCTCATGCACCAGTGAGCCACAGGCTACTGGACGGGTCTGTTCTGACATCCTGTTCGATGCCTATTCACTTGCTTCATCCTCTCAGAGCCATCTGCACCACGCTCCGCTCCACATCTGCCTCCCACCCAGTAGCCAGAATACGGTTACAAAGCTTGGCTGTGGCATGTGTCACACCCGTGCCCAAAACCCTTTAGTGGCTTTCCTTTGCTCTTAAATAGTAATAGTTAACATTCAATGTGATTTATTAATATACTTGTAAAAGTATATCAGAATAATAACATCATATCAACATTTATGCAGCACCAGGAACTATTCCATATGCTTTATTGAACACACTGAATAAAGACCACTGTTGTCTTACTCTGACCTCCAGAGCCTGCATGACCTGGCCCAGCCTCCCCGCCCAAGCTCTCCTCACATCAGACCTGCTCCCAGTGCTCTGGGCCTCAGCCACGCTTGCCTTTTGTCACTTCCAGAGCTGTGTCATGGCAGCTGCTGCCTCTGCCTACAAAACCCTCTCCCACCTCCGCCCTCTCCACCTCGCTTCCTCATCCTCACCCTCCGTGTCTCACCTCAAGTAGGACGTATTCAAAACTCCCCAGCCCAGGCCAGGTCCCATTGCTGTGTCATCTCACAGATCACAGGAGTCATGCTTTGATTAGTACAAAATTACCTGTTTCATGTCTGTGTCCCACCTGCACGCTCCAGTGAGGCAGGGACATATCTGTTTTATTCACCAATTTGTTCTCAGCTCCTAGTACATGGCTTGACACACAGTAGGTTCAGAGAAAAGGTTGATGAATGGATGAATATGAAAATCATATTCCTTGAATTGCTAAAATTACAAACATTAGAGCTCTATGTAGTTCAAAAATCTTTGGTATGAGAATCATAGAAATAAAGTTAATTTTGTCAAGAACAGTTGAATTCTGCCTTAACTAAAGTACCAACTCTTCTAGGCTTATGGTTCTGAAGGTTGTAGGCTGAGATATCTCTGTGCTTTGCTTTGCTTTGCTTTGTTTTGTTGGCAAGACAAGAGGTAAAGAGTAGTGTGCATTAGTTCAATGATTCTACCTCATCCAAACAAAATAATCTGTCACCTCCCAGGATTTCATATATATTTAAAAGCATGTTTATGTATCTTATCTATTAATATGTATGTCTCTCATTGGCAAGAATTGTGTCTTTCATATTCTTTCAAGAGCACTGAGCAGGCTGAGGGCATTTAATAAACATTAAGAAGAAAAATGTCATAACATGTTGGGAGTTACTCAAAAGAAAGACAGTGTATGAAAACAGAGCAGTCGTATTATCTATAAGCAGGCATTCCATCTAGCCCCTCCGGGGTAATGCACAACCACAGATGACTGTGTTTACGTGTTGTGCAAGAGCAACAAGGGCTGAAACATGGAACAGTATATAACTAACATAGGGACACTTTATAAATAAATCAGGAACCATCAGCATATATGAAGTATAAAATCAATAGCTAATAAATCAAAGTTCGACTTTGTCCTTAACACCACATAAAGGAAAGAGAATAATTCCCTCCCTCTTCACTCTTAAGCTCCTTTTCTATGCATGACCCACAAACACTCTGCCCTGCCTAGCCACACAACTCCAGTCACAATACAAAGTTTATGAATTTCACCCTTCACCCACAAATCTGTCAAGTGTTTGTGCTCTTTTAGTAGTAGCCTCTCAGCCCTTCACCCAAACTTTTCCTATTACTGCCCTTCCCCAACCAAATCATGCTCTCAGGTAAGGCTTTTTTTTTTATAAGCTATTTTATACTAAGGTGTAAATGATTGGTAAGACTCTATGTCTTAGTTCTTCCCAGGACAACTACATTGATCAGAAAATTAAAATTTCAGCCAAATAAATAAGTCCATAGTGCATGTAATTTCAAAAACCAATCATTGAAGGTTTGTTTTTTCTTCCCCCCCTAGCAGCTGGAGGGAAACTTCCCTGTGTCCCTAAACTCTTATCTCAAAAGTGAGCTGGTGTCTTCTGAGCAGAGAGGGCTGGGAGTGAGAAGACCCACATTGAACCCTGGCTTTGCACCTTATGAGGAGTTGTGTGGCCTTTCAGAATCTGCACCACCAACAGTCCCTTCTGGCTTGCAGCTAAAGCCATCACCAGTCTCATGGACTTCAGTCACAGAATGTGCTAGTTCTGTATATAGTTCTGTACAGTGACCAACCATGCCAGTTTGCCCAGGAAGGGTGTGTTTCCAGAGACTCGGAACTTTGTATTGCTGTAACTGGGCAGTCCCAAGAAAACTGGGACATTTAATCACCCTGGTTATAAAGTGCCGAGGTCATGGGCACTGTGGCCACTTCAGTGTCAGTTTTCTCAGGCTGCTTGTCTGCTTTGTTTTCCCTTTTGCCCTCTGCAATATACAGATGTCTCCAAATTCTGTACTCCTTTTTGAAAAGTTATTTACCACCACTCTAAAAACATCCTAACTGGCCAAAAATCTAAATGGACATATTACAAAATAAGACATACAGATGGCCAATAAGCACATGAAGAGACACTCAAATGCAAATTAAAATCACAATAGCACTATATATACACCAGAATGTCTAAAATTTAAAAGACACAAAGTACCAAGTTCTAATGAGATTGTGGAGCATTGAGCTCTCATACTTTGCTAGTGGGAGTGTAAAATAGTTCAATGTCTTTGGGAAATCATTTGGTAATTTTTTATGAAACATACATCCTCCTCATGACCCAGACATTCCATTTCTAAGTATTTACCACCCCTCAAAATAAAAACCCATTTCCAAATGAAAATTCGCACAGGAATGTTTCTAGCAGCTTCCTAAATGACAGGCCAGAAGCAATGCCAATGTCCATCCACAGGTGAATGCGCAAACAAATTACGGCATACCCATATCATGGAATGCCCAGCAATCAAAGGAACAAACTACCAGTAAATGTCAGGTGGATGAATTCCACTCATCGTTCTGACACACAAAAAAGTACATGCTGTCTGACTGCACTGACGTGAAATTCTAGGAAAGGTCATCTACGGTGGCATAGAGCAGATCCGTGATAAGCTGGGCACGGAGTGGGGAGTGACTGGGCAAAGCCCGGAGAACCTCGTGGTGTCGGGCACATTCTGTATCTTGACTGTGGTGGTAGTTACATCAGTGGCAAGTGCCTGGTGTGCCGGAACCAGCTCTTCACAGGCTTGAGAGATCCATTTCATCTTTACCCAACACCCGGTCCCATGATATCACGTTGATAACTTGAAATCAATGATGACAGAAGTATTTACACATCAGGAAAAGTCAGCAGAAACTACAAACTAGTGCTTCTCTCTTTCCCTCAAGAGCCACCTGTTTGGTATTTATCAGCACACCACGGGCTGTACACTTTTGTCAGCATCCATCCAGTTTTACACAAAAGTGGCTGCATTTGGGGGGCACATAAAGCACATCTCAGTAACAATGATTCCAAAAGTCATAAATTCCCCTGTTCTGACTGCTGGTGCTCTCCCAGCTGTAGATGACTTGGAGACCGGGAAACCCAAGTACCTAGATATCTGGGGCTAGAAGCCATCCTCCAGTCCCCACCTCTTCACACCCTCCCAGGTGAGGTGAGAACCAAGTCACCAAGACCACCAAGGAGGTTCTGGCTGACCAACCTCCTTCCAACGCCCAAGCTGACAAGTTCAAAACTTCTACTTGTTAAATTCATTTAGACAGAAAGTTAAGTGACAGAGGTAGCCCTGGATACCCTGTTTCCTTTCATTGAAGTGAAAAGTGTGACTCCTCCTTTGTGCTTCCCTCTGAATATAAAACAGCAGTAACAACTTGCCTTCTATGTTCCTGACTTTACAACATTCAAAGGAGAACCAAAGGGAAGGTGGCCATGATGCTTTCCTCAAAGTCACCAGAACATTCCCAATCTTAGGACCTTTGCACCTGCTTTTCTTCTGCCTGAAATGCTCTTCTAGAAATCTCCATGACTCACTTCCTCACTACCTTCCGGCTGCTCAGATACCACCTTCTTGGGGAGGCTTTCTCTGACCATCCTTACTTTAAATCACCAACACCCCCTCTGGCAAACCCCAGTTTCCCTTCCCTTGATTTATGTTTCTCCTTAACACTTATCATCACTTAACATATTATATATTCTCTTCATTTTGCCCATTTATTGTTTGTCTTCCCTCACTAGAATGTGACTCCCTAAGGGCAGGAATTTCTATTTTACTTCCTGCTAGATTAGCCTTAGCTCCTATTAACAGAGTCAGGCACACCCAATAAATGTGCAGAATAAATAAATGAGTGGAAGGCCCTTGGGGAAAAAATCAAAGCAACAGTGAGCATGTCTCCAGACCTTAGGAAGGCTTTCTTGCTCATCTCTTTATAACGCTTTCAGTGATATATAACATTGACATATAATGTATCATATGCTTTATGTTTACTAAATGCTGAAAAATGAATGATCAAATGTAAACTTATCTGAAAATTAAGAATTTACTGCCAATAGCCACATAATTATGCAAATCTGCCTTGTATATTTTAGTTCCCTCCCATGTTGGAATCACTGACCAAAAGTGATATTTATAACAAAGATGCTGTTACAAGGTTGCTGAAGTCATTTTAAAGTGTTAAACTAGAATGCAAGGAAACACGGAAATATGATGATCTAATACTTGTGGAGCACAAACTACATTGTTGCACTGTATCTTCACAATAATAGGAAGCAGGTGTCATTATTACCATTTACATGTAAGAAAGCAGAAATTCACAAGGTTTAAGATCTTGCCCTGGGCCGCACTACTAGCAGAGGATGAGGCTCAGGTTGATCCCAGATGGCCTAACTCCAGAGCATATGTTCTTAACTCCTCTAAAAGATGCTTAAAACAAACAGTTTTTCGGGAAGAACACAAAACCACAGCTACCTAGAGATCTCAATTGTCCACAGACTGTGCTCCTAAGAGTTGTACAGAAGGGCTGATTTTCTGGGGATATTTCTGTCTGGGGATATTACATCCTCATGCAAAAAAAAAAAATGAAAAAAAGATGCAAAAAAATGAAAATGTTGACAAGTATCTGAGAGTAAGAGGGAGCTCATTCCTGCCCTCAGAGCGAGGGACAAGAAACCTGGTCTCTGTTTCCAATGCTACCACCAACCCCAGGGAATTTACAGCAGTATCTTAATGCTAGAGAAAAAGTATCTTTAAAGCACATCTTCACTATGAAGTTCAAGGGGCATTATAAGTTAAACAAATGTAAGACCTAGCACCAAACATCTTAGATGGTACTGCACTGGGCCACAGAGTACCTCAAAATGACATGAAAAAATATCTTCCCTTAGACTTTAGTTTCATGTCAGTTGCTCAGAGAATACTTGTGACTTCTTTTTAAATTTCTTTAGGTTAAAGTTCAGCACTTGAATTCTTTGGAGAATGGCATAAGAGTCCATGAATTCAGAGAAAAAGTACTACAAAAAATATTTTTCAATCCTCACCCAAGGCTATGCTTATTGATTTCAGAGAGAGAGAGAGAGAGAGAGAGAGAGAGAGAGAGAAACATCAATGTGAGAGAGAAATATCAATCAGTTGCCTTCCGTACACAACCCAATGGGGGACTGAACCTGCAACCTAGGTATGTGCTCTGACCATAAGTCTAAACCACAACCTTTTTGGTGTATGGGACAATGCTCCAACCACCTCAGCCACCTAGCCAGGGCAATAATTTTTCTTTAAATCAGGATGCTCAAGAAAAAATATATAATATCTATGATATCAAAGGTAACTTTCTAAGACAGGATGGATGATGTAGGCTGAATAATGCCCCCACCCCCACCAAATGTTCACATTCTCACATTCTCATCCCCAGAATCTGTGAATATCACACCTTATATGGTGAAAGAGACTCTGCAGTTGTGATTAAATTACAGATTTTGACATAGGGAGGTCATCCTAGATTATATAAGTGGCCCCAATGTAATCAGTGACAAGGGCTCTTATAAGAGGGCGGGAGCAAAGTCAAAGCAGATGTGATGACAGAAGCAGAGGTCCCAGAGAGAGAGATTTTTTTAAAGCTGTGACACTGATGAAAGAAGGGGCCACAACCCAAGAAGTGTGGACATCCTCCGGAAGCTGGAGAAAGCAAGGAAAGTGAAGTCTCTTCTAGAATCTCCAGAAGGAACACAGCCTCACTGACCCCTTGAATTTAGGTTAGTGGGTCTGGTCTCCAGAACCATAACATAACAAATTTGTGTTGTTTTAAGACACTAAGTTTGTGGTTATTAGAGAAGTAACCGGAAACTAAAATAAGGTAGAACTAGTGCCTCCTGATATCCAGGAGAAGCCAAGGCAATGAAAGCAGACTCTCTGGGGCGTCCATTCTTCACAACTGTCAGGTCTCTCTGAGTATTCAGGTATCAATTTCCAAATAGCTGTACCAATGTAACGATCTAGTTTAATATTTCCAAATGGCTGCACGACCAGTACAATAATCTTGTTTAATATTGCCCAGGCACCCTGCTAAGCACCTTGTTAGCATTATCTTGTTTATCTTGCTAATAAACAAGATTATCTTGGTTAATCCCCATAACAAAATGAAGTCCAAGATTAAGTGGTGTGCCCAGCAAAACAGAACTAATAAATGGCCTGTCTATTCAAAGCCATTATATGATTAATACTGCTAATAACCAAAGCTAACATTTCATGATTTCCTACATTTTATCTAATCTTTCCAACAACCCTGGAAATGAAGAAGAATTATTCTAATTTCATGGACAAGAAACCTGAGTCTACACCTGAGAGATGTTAAGTAACATGCCAACAAGAGGAAGTGCCAGAGTCAGGATTTGAAGCCAGGTCAGTCTGACTCCAAAAATCTAAGCTTCTACTCACAGCACTTTGATTTTATTTAAAAATTACTCAAAGAGTTTTGTAGTGCCCAATGCAATTCTACTGGTACACTCATATGTCCCCACCCTCTTCCACTTTCTTGATCTCACCAATATGAGGACCTAGCATTTTATCCTAAAGCTACCTGACCAGCAGACTGTAGGAGAATCAGGTCCCTGAAGTTTATTTTAAAAGAAGGTAATCAAAAACATCTTGTCTTGAGATTTCTGAGAAATCAAGAAACAGATACAATTTCACCAAGGAAATATAAAACACTGCAAACAATGTAAACACTGAATTTTCCCAGGTTCAAGTGAAAAATCTATAGTCTGACCCATTTCATGGCACATGAGCTTTGCCCCAAAGCAAACTATAGAATCTCAGAGTTGGAGGAGACAAAAACAGGAGTTTAATCCGACTTCCCCACTGGATGCAGGAACCCACTCTGCAGACTGGCATAGAGCACTGTATTTTCTAGAGCAGCCCATTTGTTAGAAACATCTCCAGATTGTCAGCCTAGATCCACTCACCACTCCTGGTTCTGACCTACAGAGCCAACCCGTGCCAGACAGCCAACTAACGGGTCTTCCCCATTCTTGGCTGAACATGCAAATGCTTCCATTCTATTCTCATGAGGTAAGCCTTCACAGGGTTGCTTCCCCTAGACAAGCCAGCATCTGTAATGTCTCCCCGGAGAACTTGGAGCTTAGAACACAACACATCTCAACTCCAAGAATAGTGGAGCCAGAATGGAGTCCCTGATCCCATGATCTCTCTTGGCAACGTACTTCTTTCTAATAGAAATAACTTCAAATTTAAAAAATTTTAGCAGGATGAACTTGGCTGACTAAAAAAAAAAAATCCTCAAAACCTTTTTTTAATTTGGTTCTCCTCCAGCCTATATTTTAATATCTTAAGTGCAAGTGATAGAAATTTACATTCCTGTTGAATGTCATTTTCTATATTCCGCTCTATGCTTTTACAGCCTGCCTCGACATTAATTTATTGAGTGCGTACTATGTGCAAAGCGCTGATCCAAAGATACTACAGATAAAGTGAACCAAAAACAAGGTTTCTGCTAACATGGAGATAACATTCTGACTTGATTCTGACAACCCCCACCTTGTATTAACTGCCAGCTTAAAATGTATGCCCTCTCTTCTGAATCAGAATACTTCTCTCAAGAGCACGCAAATAATTTTTCATGTTAATATATTACAGATAAGGATTGGGTTAAACATTCAACCTATAATATGTTTGTATCACTTAAGAATGAACTGTAAATGGCACTAGGATTTGATCGTCTTCAATCCATTTTTGTCCAGAATGAATAATTATGTCCTTAATGTAAAATAATCCTTGTACAATATTCCTCAGATAAGAACATTCACTACTACTATTTATAGTCAGCCATTCTTTTAAAAAGTTTTTAAAAGCCATCTGTAAGTAATTCCTGGAGAAACTAAAAGAAATTATTGTTTAATACTTAAGCTATTCCACCTGCTTTCGTGAGACCCATTGCTCACACACAGAGTCGAGCCCAAGAGAGGCTGGGGGAGAAGCGAGCACGGCGCCTGCGCGCAGGTCTCTGTTCTCTTCATGACGGACCATCACAGCAGGTCGCAGCATTCCCACATACTTGGAAACACACAGAAAGCAGAGCGTATTTTGATAAGAGGAAACATTTGTAGAATTACGCCCGGAACAGTAACTTTTCGCTGTAGGTCCGATGACTCCCAACCCTTGCCATCCGTTAGAACTGGACCGCAACCTCAACGCCTCCTCATGTGAGGCCCCCAGGGTGACCCCCGAGATTCTTACTCGTGGGGACTGAGTGGGGCCAGGGCATCAGCACTTTCTCTTGAAAAGCTTTCCAGGCAATTCTAATGTTCACCAAGGTGCAAACCCAGTTTCATTCCATTCTCTCATTCTGCAGAAATCGAACAACCTACCCTGATTTCTGCGATCTCCATTCAAATATTCCCATCAGCTTAAGTTGAAATGAGAACATCTCTAATTAGTTTTATTTTAGTATTACTGTAACTGTCACGTTTTGTTCCTTTGTTCATTCTTTAAATTATTTCAAAAGGCTCCCTCCTCCCGCAAAATTTAGAAAAATCAATTTAACACAACCGATTCAGAATTTCCAATATTTTATAATAAACAGAGGCCATTTTGAGCACTCCAGCGTTTTAAATGATCTGTTTTATTCTTTAAAAGGAAGATTCCAAGTGTAAAAACTGTGAGCATTAAAAACATGTGAAAAGGACTTAGGTGTGCTCAGGACAGTTAATGGCCCTGTCATGCCAGTTTTTAAAACTTACCTTTGCGGCTAGCTGTTTAGAGATGCTTTGTTGTCACCATCTGGGCTTTTGCTGAGGACTTTGAGGGTTAGCACTTGCAGGCAGTGACTACAAAACCGGGCCCTGATGGGGGCCTGAGCAAAGCACCTCCGGCCCAAGGGCAGAGGGGGACGGGTGTGCTGTGAAGCTCCGCATCAAGGCAGATGTGAGGCAGGGTCCCATTTTCATGGGTCCCAAGGCTCTGCCCCTGTGGGCAGCAACTGGACGTCTGTACCAATTAAAGATGTCACAGATACTTATCTGTTAGAGTAGATAAAAGAAAAGTGGCAATACCCAGTGATGGTTGAGTATGTGAATTTATAATAAACCTAAACATCTGCTTACTATATGACACAGTCCTAAATAGTTTCCCCAAGAAAAATAAAAATTTATGTTCACACAAAAACTTGTATATGAATTATTTATAGTGGCTTTAGTCACATAATCACTCAAAACTGGAAACAACCCAACATCCTACAAATGATGAATGGATAAACAAACTGGTACATCCACTCAATAAAATGCTGCTCATCAATACAAATGAATAAATTACTGATTGATTAATCAGCGATGAATCTCAAATTCATTACTACAAGGGAAAGAAGCCAGGTTCAAAAAGGTTTCATGTTGTACTATTCCATTTACAAATCATTCAAGAAAAGGCAACATAGGCCAGAAAATCATTAGCAGCTGGGGATGCAGCAAGAGGCTGGCTACAAGGGAGCACTAGTGAATTTTTTTGAGGGGATGGAATTATTCTATACATTTGTTATAGAGGTGGTCCTATGACTACATGCAATTTCACAACTTATAGAACCATACAGTGAATTTTACTACATGCAACGTTACTGTAGGTATGATTACTGAGGTTTAAGATGCCTCAATAAATTTAATGTCCCCCCCTAAATAAATTAGTCCATACGGAAAAAACGAATCATCAAAGTGAGTGAACTGGAAAGGTGATACAAATGGAAAAGCCAACAATTATAAAGTTGTTTGGATTAAAATATGTTTCAAATTGGCTTTATTCAACTGAAGCCCTTCCCTAAAGCCATAGCAACTACCTCAAAATTGGGAGTTGCATAGCGAACACAGCTACCCCGAGAATCACTGCAATATGGAAAGCCCTTCTTTTATCCAAAAAGTAAAGTATTTCCATATTTCTCGGGAAATCACTACTTTCACAAACATGACCACCGTCGCAAGGACAAAGTACGACTGGTTATGCTAAGTAACGGAGTCCTTTGAAACCACTGTAACCTCTGAAAGTATGGCTGGTGATTTTGAAACAAAGGTAAGAAAGGCTCTGGGTCTCCTAAGTGCTGCTAACCAACCACCTAATAATATAGATGTTCTGAAAGTACATGAAAATCTTTAATTCAGTGATTCACCAAGTGTGGTCCTAGAACTAGAACCATTAGATCAGCAGTACCTGTAAGCTGAGCAGAAATGCATCCACACGTGCCCCGCCCCAGCGTGAATCGGAGTCTAGCCCTGCTGTGCTCACCAACCCCCAGTGCAGGAGGTGAGGAGGGAGGTGAGGAGGGAGGCGAGGAAACAGCCACTGGGAACGGCTGAGGGGCCATGCGCGGAGCAGGACGCGGGCACGCTTGTGCACTTTGACCTGTGTGGTCAACATGGGCACAAACCCACCCCTCCCTATGCCCACACAACAACACAACGCGAAACCAGTTTTCATTCTAGGTGTTACCCTTTTTATAATACTGTAAGGCCAACCTATGTTCAAAATAAAATCAGATTTCAAGTAGAATTTTACCCAAACTGAATTTCAGGGGAAAATTTAAACCACTGAGCACATTCACAGCACTAAGCAGGGGCGGGTACGCATGACACATCGGTGCACTTCGGGTCCAAGGGGGTGAGCCGCAGACCCAGAGTCTCACAGGGGATGCACATACCAACAGTTGTGACTGTGAAAAATTAAAAGTTGTTTTCCACTAAACATTAGGTCCAGCCGTATTCTAATTTATGTGGACTACATCTCCTCAGCTTCTGCTTCCCATGCAGAAGGATCAATATGATTTGTGAGTTTTCAATAAACATCTCAAGCAGTAAAGATCAGAACATGTTTTTCTTCCTCTTTTCAAGTAAAATGTTTTGATATCTCAAGAGATGTCTAGTAGAAAAATGTTATTTTTATCCATCTGAATGGCAGTTCATCAAGCACAGGGAAAATAAATAATGTAGTCCCCCAAATCATAGTTATATCAGCAGATAGGCTCAATTTATAAAACAAAGCTTCATCTGCATTTAATCCTCAATGGCTTCCCCACAGTCCTGCTTTACTGACGCTGTCGGTCCATGGTCTCCAAAGACTGTAAGTTCATACCCTGCACAAACGCACTATCTGCTCCTTCAGCCGCCTGGGAACAGATGTGCAACCTGGTGCTCCTTCCCAGGTGGCCTCCGTTTCTTCAGGAGATGCGTGCTCACCGGGAACAACATTCGAACATTTGGGCAAGCAAAACACTACCCACATAGAGCTGCTGCCCCTTCCAAAACATGTAAAAATAATGCATGGATTATGTGCATGTTTGGCACCGTTTGTGACTGTCCACTTGAAGAATTTTACAGCCTCCTAAACAGAATAAATAATAACTCATCAGGCCACATGTTTTTGTCTTGTTGTTTTATTCTGTGTAACAGCAAAATTAATTGTTCACATAACATGCTCTTTCCATCTTTAAAGTGTTTTTCCACACATTGTTTTATATCAGTAATTCAGATAATTTCATACCCCTGAAATTAGAAAACTAATCAATTACTTCTTGTTACTTTTGTATAATAAATAAAAAATGTCCTCATTGGTCCACGAGGAGTACCAGACCTGTCTTCTGTTTACCTTTCTGACATCACCCCTGGTGCCTTCCCCTCACTCACTCTGCTCTAACCCCACTAGCCTCCTTTCCAGTTTCCGGACCTCTGTCCCTGCTTTCCTATCTGCCTGAAATTCCCTTTTCTCAATCTCCCATTGCCCGATTCATTCTCATTTTTTAGATCTTCATTCAAACATTACTTTATCAGAAAAAGTGTTCTCTGACCCCCCTTGCTCAATGACCTTCCCCAGTTACTTGCTATCGGGTCAAGCCGTTCAGCTCCTTAATAACTTAAACTCCGGCTATATTGCCTGCACCCAGCACAGTGCCTGGCACGTAACGGTAGCCCAGTAAACAGAATGTAGCCCATTTATAGAATGAATGAGCAAATAAATGAACAAATACTGTGATGTAAGAATTGCTATCCTGATTTTCCAAATAATAAAACAGTTCCAGCTAAATTCAACAATTTACTCAACTTTACACTATGAGCAAGTGATAGAAATGAGATTTTTCTAGCACCATGCTCAGCGCTATTTTTCACTACTCTATACAAAGCCTAAATAAGCTAAAGAACATCGTAATCTGTGCTTGGGTCATATTTTCAGTTTTTATTAAAGGTTCAACTCCAATCTGATTAACTTTAGGATTAATATCTTTATATCAATATATTTATCTCAATACCTGAGTATAACTAAGTGACAAGCTTTTAATTTATCTCTTAACATAAAAAAGTCTATTGATCTTTATCTCAGCAACTTGCATAGTCTTAAATATACGTCAAATAAACCCAAAAAAAGAGTTTAAATAACCATTATGTCCACCAAGTAAATGTGTGTAACCATAGAATAGAAAGTCAGAAGTGATGTTTAAGAAAACCTTGACACGGCAGACTGACTTTAAGCACCTCTCTTCTATCATTCCTAAGTACTCACCATTGACATAAAGTATAAACTCAACACGGTGTTTTACCAAAAGAATCATTGCAACGTTTACAGATTTTGGCAGTAACGGAAGTCAGAGTCTTATCTGGACAGATACCTCATATCGGAATAAATGAAGAAGAAGTAAGTGTATTTAATACATTTTAAGCTTCTCTCGGAGGCTTCCACAGGATGGCAAATTAACGTAGGAATTATTTTAATGTTCCAAACACTGGATATGGCTGATTGCTACACTGGTACTCCTCAAATAGATGCAGGCAATTAGGTACAAGAACAGGGCTTTGCAAGTTTTCCTCCCTCCCAGTTCAAACATGCCAATATTCTGTAGTCAAATTGTGAAAAAAGTTTAAAAGCCCAATGAACTAAGGAGATAAAGACCCGAGGTGGGGAACTGTTTGGGAAGCCACAGCATTTACTCCCATCTCCGATGCATCATGTTAATTTGAATTCTCACAGTTTCTGCATTAAATACGCTGATATGTTTCTATTTTGTTATTTTAGTTACTGTTCAAACCTTTCACAGGCCTATAAATGGAACTTACACACTCAGTGGATGAATACAACAACTAGGCCTTCCTCTCACAGTTGAACAACTAGATTGGCCAAGGAAAGCGGGGTTTAGCTTACAGTCACAGGTAAAGGCACCCCCCTGATATATGGTCATATTTCTACCTGCAAAAGTAATTACTGTGGTCACCTTCCCCTATATGAGCCTCTGATTTTCCATAGGAAAAAGTTTTTCAGTCCCCAGGAACCTACCAAGATGTTCATGTTCCCGCCATTAGATCAACCATTCACTTTATTACTAAGCAACTACCATGGTAGAACTGACCTTTTGCTGTATCAAAACCTAGCATTTCTTAGCAAGGTATTTTTTAAGGGGTATAAAAGTCAGACTTTCACAGAACAAGGAAAAAACAGTTTGCCTCCAAAATCAGGTTATTTATTCATACGCCCCATACCTATACATACAAACTTGACCCAGCTTGCCCCACAAACTGCACTGTCTCCTGAAAGCACACAGGCTCTGATAAATACAAAAATTATGAGCAAGAAGTAATAAAGAAATATACACACGTCTTACAAATGATCAAGATGACTAGAAAACCTCCCTTACATCATTGATAAAGTAACTCTCAGGAGTCTCTTTTATAGTAAGAGCTTGAAGGCACTGGAACTCAGGTTTGCTAAGTACCAGGTTGGTGCTTTATCCACACCTCCACATTTTGGGCCTCAGTTTCTTCATCTTTATAATGAGTGGACTAGGTGACACCCTTGCTGCAAACTCTGAAACCCAATGGGCCTAACTACCTGAGGGCCATTCACAGTTTAGGAGACATTATTAGGCACTTCGAAAGTCATGGACTGTTTGTTGGAAATGGCATTTCTTTCAAGACAAATAAATTACCATTAATTAAAACATACCCACCCCCTAACCCCCACAGTCTCTTCGAAACAATAAGGAAAAACCAAATCCAGAGTGATGATGAGGGGGCAAAAGGCAGTGCCTTAAAGGAAAGCTGCATCCAGCAAGCCGGCCGCAGCAGTAAGTTTTATGGAACTTCGTCCTATTCTCCCATCTCAAAGCCCTTTATGATAACACTCAAGTAAACTCCTCTGACTGAGTTAATAATTAGTTTACATCTGCTACAAGTAAATTATACATTAACTCGTCATTCCTGGAACATGATGATACAAGTGCATCTGACACAATTTGCAGATAACATTTTGCACTGCCGTTCATTTTTCTTTACTTCCTGCACTGATTAGAGAACAAAAGTCATTAAAGAATGAACAGGACCTTCAAAGAAGACCTATACACACACCGGCTGGATTCAAAGGGGGAAACACGGTCCTAAGGAATCACGCAAGGTTTCAGAAGGACCTCTCAAGGTGGACACAGACCCTGGGCCATTTCCATATTTTGCAGTGACTGGTGTTTTCTATAATAAAGGAATGCTAAATACACATAGCATAGCTATTTAAATGTTTACACGTGATACCAAAATATAACTATGCTATTCACCAGATAGTTTCAGAATGTACAATGCTTACTATACAAGTAGTAAAATGTAGTAATGAGACATGATATAAAAGTTTTTAAATAGACACTGTATTTCCATCCAGCCAGGGCATAAAACTGTATCTATAAGCTCATCAGAGGATATTTTGTCATTTTGGAATCTGGAGCCAAATGATCTTCTGGCCTGCGTTCCTGGTACCCGTCCTCTGGGCAACATCCTGGAGTTCCCTTCAAAGATTTGTCCTGTGGACAGGACCTTCAGTATCAGTTACACAAATAGGTGACATGAAACATCAAGGCAGCCCTAGATGCTCAAATATTTGTAGCTACACAAAGAATACCCCTACCTCAAATGCAAATAGACTGTAATTAAGCAAAATCTGACTGCAGAGGCTGAAATCATCAAAACGCAAATAAGGCTGAAAAGGAGCTACTGATTCCCATGCTTTGATGGTAATGAAAAGAGAGAAGGCTGACAGCAGATTCAGGGAAGCGGACTCCTCAGGGAAGAGAAGCTCTGAGTCTGGAGGAACAGTCAGCCAGCATACCAGGCGCTGAGGACGAATGGGCACAGTGGTCGCTCTCAACCCTGGCTGCTCACTGAAGATGGCTGACACCCAGGCCCCGCTCAATGCCAATCAACCAGCATCACTCAAGGTATTGTTAAAGGGTCCCAGGTGACAGGAATGTGTAGCCAGGACTGGGAACCCTTGAGTCAAGGCAGCCGAGGACCAGGGAAAGAAAAGGCCAGTAAGAACAGCTCCAGCAATCAGGATCTAGGTGACAGCAAGGAGACAGCTGGTTTGTTCTAGAACAGATCTGTTATGGGAGTGGAGTAGGGCTGGAGGACATCCTTAGGTAGGTCTCTTTCTCGTTCACCAACAGAGCAAAGGAAATAGCTCTGTAGAGGAAAGGACATTCAGATGCCTGAAGTTTTGGCACGCTAAATTCAGGCAATGTTCTTTGCCATGTTAGACGGCATGATATCTCCAACCCCTCACACTATGTGTGTGTATTTAAACATTCTAAACAATTACCTTCACTTTCACATTGTAGAGAACAGGTAATATCTCTGTGCAAAACTGTCTAAAAGGCCTTTCTGTTCCCTCAGAGAAAACCCCAAGTTCTAAGTGCATGACCTGCAAAGGCCTACAGTGTTGGTCCTCTAAGTCCAGTCCCAAGACCAGCAGCATCAGTATTGCCTGAGACCTTGTGAGAACCGCAGAACCTCTGGCCCCATTCCAGCCCCACTACATCAGAATCTTACATTTTAACAAGATCCCCAAGTGACTCAAATGCACACAAAAACTTGACAGTGACCAACCTACAGGACCTACTCACCCCTCCAACCCACCCCCATTACCTCTCTGGCCCATCTGCTAACCGACTTGCTCACTCAGCGTCACTGATCTTTTTATTCCTTTAACATAGCAGGTCTTCTCCTGTCCAGGGCCTTTGAACTGACTGTTCTCTCTACTAGAATGCACTTCTTCCAGATATCTGCATGTCTCATTTCTTTACCTCAACTTCTTCAGGTCTTTACTCATGTGAACTTCCCTAGTCATCCAGTTTACAAGTGAAAAAACATGTTTTGCCAGACATTCCCTCTTCTCTGCACTTTTTCTCCCTTTTCTCTACTTTCTATCCATAGCACTTACCACCAACTGACATACTCTTGTTTTCTATTAAATTGTTTATTAATAGTCTCACTGCAGTAGACTGCAAAATATGGCCACAAATTCTTTGCATCTACTAATGGGTGAGGGACATGTCTCAACCTCGTGAAGCTGGGCTCGGTCATATGACTTGTTTTGACTTATAGAATGTTGGTAAATAGGACAGAAGCAGAAAATGGAGGATTGCAAACTGAGGATTCCTCTCTCTCTCTCTCTGGCTGCTGGCATGCCTTCCTGTCACTAGGGGAAGAAGCCCCAGCCAGCCTGCTAGATGATGACCAGTTACCTTCATAATCCAAGCAAGCAGTGAGCACCAGCCACCAGCAGCATGAGTGAAGCCACCCCAGACCAACCAGGCCCTTGGCTGAAGAACCTACAAGTTAACTTGCAGTCTCATAGCAATACAATCATTGCTTCAGGGGGAAGGAGAAGAGGATAAATGGTGATGGAATGAGACTCGACTTGGGGGTGATAAACACACAACACGATATACAGATGATGTATTATAAAACTATATACCTAAAACCTATATAATTTCATCAACCAATGTCAATAAATTCAATAAAAAACAATAATTATTATTATTATTATTTTGTTAAGCTACTGAGTTCTGGGTGACCATCTGTGGAACACACTGGAACACTCCTCCTGTAAGTATATAGTTCCCAGAAGATAGGAATTTTGCGCCCTACTGTATCTCCAGGGCTTGGCAGAGCACTCAGCATAGTGCAGACATTCTAAAAACATCTCTATTTTATGATATGTTTATGTTTTATGTTCAACATTCAGAAAAAACCTTCAGAAAAATCATCTTCTGGATGTTGAAGGACAGAATGATGGCAAAAGGAACACCCACGAGGGGAAGAAATAAAGGCCAGAGATCACCTCTGCAGCCCAGAGACAAGAAGGTGGCAGAAGCACTTTCTGGGTTCATGATAAACCTTTGTCTTTCAGAGTTACGGTGAATTGAAGATTTTTAACTATTTTGGTAACAGAATATTTTAGCAAAAAGAAAAAATCCACATGTTCACGTGCAGCATTTCAAATTTATTCAAAATAGGTCTAGTTTCATGGCGCTTCACTCGTCTAAGACAACCATGTGACCTTTAGAATATTTTTCACATTATGCAGCACTCACTCTTCTCGTTTTGAGTTATTCCAATTTTTAACAGCTCGCAAATCGGCGAACCAAATCACTGCATGTTGCTTCAATTCTGTCCTGCCAAAGAAGAAAAATCTGCTGCTTTGGACTCATTTCAACAGTTGGAAATTCCAGCCATAGCATTTTGAATCTCAGATGTTCCCTGCTGTGTCCACATCACATAAATCACACAAGTGCACAGATACCCACATGTTGTGAAGCCAGTTCTCTAACAACGAAGGCACAGCACCCAGTTACCGGGCGGCAGGTATAAGTGGGTTTTGCAGCAGTGGGTGTCATCATCCTGAAAGCACAGTGTGGCCTCAGGGAAGGCACAAGCCAGTGCCGCTGGCGAGCAGAAACCAAGTCGCCTATTAAACAGTGATTCAAGGTACAGGGTTAACACGTTATTTTCCTGTGATGGGGAAAAAATAAAAGATGAACTGCAATACACTAAGTTTCTGTCTTCTTGGGAAACAGAATGAGCCTCAATTCTCGAAAGGCTTACCAGGCATGAACAGGTGTATCTGAACTCAGGGAACAGGTCTTATCTGCAGAGCTGGTGAGGCAAAGGAGAAGCAACTTAGTGCAATTAAGCTCTGGGATCTTCAGGGTTTGGTTGTCAGTTTGTTTTTTGTTTTTGTTTTCGTTTTTAGGAAATGTAAATCTCTAAGCTACAGAACCACCTATGCACATTTGCAAATACCTATTATCTGGCTTCTGATATTTTTAAATACATGTAATTATCACTCGCATAATGAGCAAAAGTATACGAGAGATCACTGAGGTCTTCCTGTTAAGTCGCAGGGTTCTAATTCAGACTATCACAGAAACCTTTTCCCCTCTCCCATCACATCTCTTTGTTTATGATGTATGCGAGGATAAGGAGAAAGAATACTACACTATTGTATTCATCAGTACGGGCAAGGTTCCAGAGTGGGAACAAATGGACCCAAGAATCTCATGGACTTAGAAAACAAAAGCTTGTTCCTAGTTCATGTCACAGGTCCACGGTGCCCGGACAGGGAGCACTGCTCACCATACCCTGCTGGGACCCAGGCTAATGGAGCATCAACCACTTGGAACTCTGCACATCACAGCAAGTCATTCACTGGTGGTTACAAAAGGGACATGTGTCACTTCTGCTCACATTTCACAGGCCACCAGAAAACTTACTGGGCCACCCTTACCACCCAAAACAAATCCTATCACATGGCTAGGTGGAGAACCAGAATTATTCAGTGAATAGTACTAATGACTGCTTTGGTCTCCATTTACACCCTGCCTCTCTTGACGCACTGTCATTTATCCATCACAGAACATTTTTCTGAGGGCTTTTTAACTTCAGGGCACTCTTCTAGGTACCATATGTGAAACAACCATGAACCGGACAGAGCTGCTTACTTTAAGGAGGTTACTATCCAGCAGAGGGGATAAAATATAGAGAAGATACAAGTTGAAAATGCCAAATATCAACAAAAAGAAGCACACAAAGTTCCATGAGAGTCTAAACAAAGGAGGTTCTAGCCACAGGCAGTTTCACTAGTACCGCCTGAGGAAATGACACCTGAGAAGGGCTCTGCAGAATGAGTGAGGGCTGGACAGGCGGCCGTCCGGGCAGTGCGGACTATGGGGGCGTGGGCAGGAAAGCAGGGCATGGCAGTCTGTGTGCAGAGTGTGGTAAAATGTTTAGGTTCAGTGATGTTTGGAATAGAGAAGGTGGAAGATGAGAAAGTGGGAGGGGAAGGGGGAGTGAGAGGAGGGGGAGTGATGGGGAAGAAGGCAGAAAAAGGAGAGAAAGAAGTAGTCTTTTCAACCAGAGTGGGTTCTGAGAACATTAATGTCTTATGTGACAAGCTCTCATCAGGAAGGCAATGGAGAATGGATAGACCTAGTGCAGTAGTCCCCAAAGAGAAGTAACAAAGCACTTGGCTACTGTAGACCCATCATAATTGAGAGGAGTGAATACTCAGTTCTTCTCTGGTCGTGTGTATACCTCGTGAGAACTCTCAGCTTTCCCATCTCCCCTCCATCTGACCCAGAAACTATAACTCACCTTTCCCTCTATCTGCCTGAGGCTGAAGGACTGGTCATTTGAGACTTATATCTGATAAAAAGTGAACAGGTCAGATGGGGAGCCCCATCTCCACTGAGAGACTGGCTTCTGGCCACATCACCCAATCAAGAGAGCATTCCTCTTTATAATTAAGGGGACAGGTGCTCTATTTTCCCTGTGTTTATTTCCTATCTCCAAAGGTATTTTTGAAGCTGCCCCTTATGGACTAAGCTGCAAAGTTTAATTTATGTCAGTGTGTCCTGGGAGCCTGCAGTCCTTCCTCGAATGCAGCTTTAACTTCGGTCTTTGGCTCTCCAAAATCCGAATAGGCCCTGCCAGGAGCCTCTGACCATCACAAGATTCTACTGCTGTCATTACAGAACACGTTAGAACCTTGCATGTGTACCAAATCTACTTATTTTTCTGCTCCCACTAATTCCACACAAACAGTAAAATTTGACTGTGAACTGGAGCAGTTTTTTACTGACCAGTTCCTTCAGTGGGGGACTCTCTGTGCTGTTCTTCTCACTGCTCCAACAGACACAAGACTTTGCCTGCCACTCCCAGGGAGATGATCACAGCCACAGGGTCTTCGGGATTCCCTAAGCATCCCTGTCTCTAGGACGATCTGGAACTTGGCACTCAGGGTGGACAATGTCACACTGTCTACCCTGACTCTGACCCTGAGAATTCTCGCGGAAGTCAAAGCCAGGAGACTGACCCTGAGATCATGCCAAGGTCCGAGACACTGAAAGATAAGGGCTATTTCCTAGGAAGGCCTGGACTTTAGAATCCACAGGCAAATGACTTGCCATTCCTAGATTATACTGCTTTTCATCACACACCTTTATAGAATATACTAGGCACCATTTGCCTTCCTTATTGACTGAGCAAAATATTTGGTAATTCTTCTCCAATGTTCAGGTTTATTTTTCATTTTATAGACACCAGATGCTGTAAAATACTTTAAAATTCAACCAAAATTTAATTATTACTTATCTGGAACAAGGTGTCATCTACATGCTACGAAATAGTTAAGTCCCACAAAAGAGGGAAACATTTTTATTAAATTCCCTAGAGAATGTGGGCTAACTATACCTGTATTTTACCTACACCTGTGCTTCCAGAGCAAGGGGAAGAGGTGACATTGAGATGGGTCTTCAAGAAGGGATAGAAATGCCAGAAGAGCAAGGGGTCAGGTGAATATTCCAGGTGGAAAGACTGGCACGGGAACAGGAAAGCACTGAGCACAATACCAACTGGAAGTCCAGTTTGGCTTTGACATGGACAGAGCTGGGGAGACAATGGAAAAAGTATTTCAGGACAAGCAGTCAGATGCCTTTAAAACTCAGAGAAGGAATCTAAGAGCCAAAGGCAAACAGGGGCTACTGATGGCTTCTGAAAGAGAGATGGCACCCACAAAATGAAACTTCAAGATGGTCGTCTCCAACTTGAAGCTCAACCACTTCTTTCATGTTAACTAGATTCCACGTTATACCAGCGTTTTCTGTTCCCCTAGGGCCCTTGCACTGGCTGTCTCCTCTGCCTGGGCCCACCCTGCCCCACCTCCAGGTTGCTGGCTCCTTTGTAACATGCAGGGCTCTGCTCGTTCCTCCTCAATGAGCCTCCCTGAACAGCCCACCTAAAGGAGTTCTCCCACCCTCAGTCACTGTTTCATCTTTTAACATTTTATTTGTTTATTTTTAGAGAAAAGGGAAGGGAGGGAGAAAGAGAGGGAGAGAAACATGGATGTGTGAGAGACACATCCATTGGTTGCCTTGTGTATGCTCCCAACTGGGGACCTGGCCCGCAACGCAGGCTTGTGCCCTGACCTGGAATCTAACGGCAACCTT
Organism: Tonatia bakeri; assembly: GCA_004024845.1. Taxonomy (NCBI): domain Eukaryota; kingdom Metazoa; phylum Chordata; class Mammalia; order Chiroptera; family Phyllostomidae; genus Tonatia; species Tonatia bakeri. The sequence continues at coordinate 96,667 of PVIA01002593.1, forward strand.
TCACTTTGCTGGATGATGCCCAACCCACTGAGGTACATCGCTCAGGGCCCTCGGTCACTTTTTACTCAACTAATGTATTTTGCTTTCCAAAGACACTTAAAATTTGCAATGATTTTATTCATTTCATTACCAGCTTATAACTTGACTCCTCCCATGATAATATAAACTCCATATGAGCACACAGATTATTAAAGACAAATGTTATAGTATTGTACCTATTTAGAACAGCTGTTAAACAATAGCTGTTCTCCATAATTATTTCTAATAGCTTTATTGAGATATAATTCACATATCATACCTTTCACCTATTTAAAGTATACTACTCAAATGCTTTTTTTAAAAATCCTCATCCAGGGACATTTCCATTGATTTTAGAGAGAGAGGAAGGAAGAGAGAGCATAAAAGAGAAACATCAACTGGTGCCTCCAGTATGTGCCCCAAACAGGAATCAAACCCACAAACCAGGCATGTACCCTGACCGGGAACCAAACTGGCCACCTTCCAGTGCATGAAACAACACTCCAACCAAGTGAGTCACATGGCCAGGGCTCAAATGTTGTTAGCATAGTCACAGAGTTGTACAAAAATTACTACAATCAATTTTTGGATATTTTCATCACCCCAAAAGGAAAGTGCATGCTCATTAGCAGTGACTTCCAATTCCAACTCTTTCAGCCCCAGGTGACCACTAATCTATTATTTCCTGCCTCTACAGATTTGCCCATTCTGGACATTGCATACAACCAGAATCATACTATATATGCCTTTTGTGACTGGCCCCTTTCACTTAGCACAGTGTTTTCAAGGTCTGTCCACACTGTAGCACGTGTCAGTTCACTCACTTTTACTGCCCAATAATATTCTATTCTATGGATATTCTACATTTTATTCATTCATTCATCACTTGCTAGACATTTGAGTTGTTTCCACTTTTTGGCTCTTATAAATAATGCTGCCATGAACTTTCGTCTGCAAGTTTTAGTGTGAACAAATGTTTTCCTCTCTCTTGGGTATATACGTAGGAACAGGACTGCTGGACTACGTGGTGGCTCTGTTTAACCAGATGGTTTTCCAGAGCGGCTGTTCCACTTCATGGTCCCAGCAGCAGGGCAGGCGGGTCCCAGTCTCACTGTGCCCTGGCCAATACTGCCATTGTCTGTCGTTTTGATTATAGCAAGTCCAGTGAGTGTGAACCAGAATCTCACTGTGGTTCTGATTTGCATTTCCCTGGTGACTAATGATGTTCAGCACCTTTTCATGTGTTTATCTGCCATCTGTATATCCTCCTTGGAGAAATGTTTACTTAGATCCTTTGTGCCCATTTTTAATTTGGCTGTCTTTTTATTATTGACTTTAGGGGTTCTTGATATATTCACAATACAAGTCTCTCAACCCAGACATGATTTAAAAATATGTTCTCCCATTCCGTGGGTTGTCTTTTCACTTTCTTGATGGTGTCCTTCAATAATTATTTTCTTAATGAAACAATGACTAAGACTAGTCCTATAAGCCAGAGAAAACCTGTGACCAGCTCCTAAGTATGTGGCAAATTAGTGACTGGGTGAAACCTAGAAGGGAGTTCGAAGCACCTCTTTCAGCTTTAGTTTTTTTTAAACTGCTTAGCATTTTCCAACCAGCCCAGAAGCAATGACGTCATCCAATGACCAGTCAAAGAATGCAGCATTTGGTAAACTGGCTCACAGGCACTAACCAAATTGAAAGTTGCTCCAGCGTTACAAAAAAGAGGGGGGGGGGAGGTTTTGCTGGAAGCGAGGCTGTAATAAATTATAAGTGGCCTACAATTTAGTTTTCTCTTGAAAAACTCTGAAATTGATGAATGAGGTCCTCCACACACACAGAAAAAAAAACATATGAGTTAAATTCAACTAGAATAGGTCCAGGATAAGGAAGCAGTAAACTTCTAAATTTACAGTTATGGCTATCTGCTTATGAGATCAAAGGCCCGGGGACTGCCCCCTCCCTGCGCTGCACTCGCACGGGAGAGCACTGCCCAGCTTTATTTTGCTTGAGAAACTTCAGGGAGTGCAAACAAGGTATGAGCCCTGGGAACAGCGATACGGAGGGAACTGGTCTATTTTTACAGCTGGAAGAGCTTCTCTGAGCAGAAAAATACCAGACCTTAAGTACTTACTACAAAATATCAGATCTTAAGTGCTGAGTACAAATATATATATGCTGTGTGTGTGTGCTTTTAATAAAAGCTAACTGGTTTCAGTGCTGGCATGGTATCCACAACATACTTATCCCAAGACACAATAACCTTTTAGATGATGACAGAAGATTAAACTAGAAACTTAATGCTTCCTTTGTGATGCTAACCCTAAATTAACACTCAGATCAACATATAAATGCAAACAAAATTAATCTCTTATTCAGAGCGATCTAAAATATTAGAGAGAAATCTATAAATAATTTTAAAACATATTTTAAAATATATCTCTATTCCTATAAGGCAATAAAGATTAGATAAATAACCTAAAAGACATGTTCAGAATTTGTTCATTTTACTACATAAAATAATGTGTATAAAGGGCAGAATACATGACCTGAATGAATTATAGGTTTAATTATCACAATGGAAAGTAGCCTATGGGGCAACTTACGGTGGAGGTAAATGTAAAATGTGACATGGCATATACCATTTTAAATCATCCTTAAATATTATTTCTGGTTTCACATTCTCTGTTTATATTCTTCTCTATATTCTGTGCCCAGTGCAATCTTCAGTTCTCAAATCAAATATGGGAAGGCCCATTTGGGAGTTAAAAGCAATCACCCATGTGTCTGCCTTTATCCCCTAAGTTGATACAGGCCCTGCAGTACAAATAACAGCACACAGATGTGTAAAGCAGAGATAATACCTGCATTTATCCAAGGAGAATTGAAGTATGGAGCAAACTTCATATTTATCTGCCGAGTGTGTATGCCTGCACAAATTACCTGGAATCTGCGTTGTATCCAAACGGAAAACCCTTCATTCTCCCAGCCTCCCAGTGTCTTTACCCCATCTCACCCGCTGGCCTTCACTTGTTCTCACCTAGTTGAGCCTACAGCACTTCCTCACCTTGGACCTTACCTTATCATCATATAGAATAGCTCTAACCTGGAGCTTACCAAAAAAAAGAAAAAAAAAAAGAAAAGCCTTCTGGGATGGCTTCCATCTTTCCACTTCTACTGCTCTTACCAAACTGGCCTTCCATCTTATTTGGAACTCACAGCCCCTACAGTCACCCTACTCCTTTGGTCCACCACTCCTGTTTTGACCCCATCACCCTCCTTAAAGCCTGGCACTGTGGTCAAGCACTTCAAGGTGGTACTCCTTGTACTCAAGGACCATTCTTCCCCGCCATTCCTTTCCCGTCTCTTTCTGCCTTCTCTCTCACCCTGGTAAATTCTAACTCCTTGTTTTATCCTCTCTAATCTCAAATTACTGAGCAGAAGGAACAAAAGTACAAAACTATACAGACTGGTTTTTTTCCCCCACTCATTCATTTAACTACTAGTTACTCAGCAATAACTAAGTATAAGCAGCAAATAACCTCATTCTATTTGGCAATTCTTAAGCACTGATCATTGATTCTTATCAGAATTCCCTAAAAAGGTTCCAAAACACTGAACACCCAGACATCAATTTCACCCAGGTTCCTGCTCTCTCTGCAGGTGGCTTTCCCCTCTGAAGTGTCCGATGAGATCTAGGTCAGTCCACACACATGCTCCTTCCTTCCCTTCTCAACTCGAACTCCCCTAAATCTCTACGTCATTCCTCTTAGTCTCAAGACACCAATCTTTCTCTCCTTTCCAAACCCATTCCTCTCTACAGGAGCCCTTTAAGCTTCCTATCCCAAGTGCCCACTGTGCTTCTCCTATGACGCCCACTGTGCTAGGTGCTGTGGATACAAACAGGAATGGGGCACCACCTTGCACTTAAGAGCTCACCAAGTAATAGGAGAGACATGAGGTCACACACACACACACACACACAAATGTGCATACAGGTAGAGTGACCAAACACATCTTCCAAATTCAACATGTTTGAAAGTCAAAGGGGATGCAACAAATACTTAATGGAGGTGAACTGATTTACCACAGATGTGAATCTGGTCTATCTGGGACAAAATGTGATATATGGCCACACTAATTATAACACAGAATGGTGTTCTCAATTATGCAGCCATTAAAATTTGTCTAGCACTGGAAAAAGGCTCATAATATAATGTTAAGTGAAAACAGTATATAAAAACTGATTATCACTTGGTTAAAAAAACAAGATATAATAACTGACACTTATTGAGTATAAAGTGTATGCCAGGTACTATTTTATTGTATTGTATTTTTAATTAAAGATTTTCTTTATGAGAGGGAGGGAAACATCAATGTGTGGTTGCCTTTTGCACGCCCTCTAATGGGGACCTGGCCTGCCACCCAGGCACGTGGGGAATTGAACAGGTGACCTTTTGGTTTGCAGGCTGGCACTCAATCCACTGAGCCAGACCAGCCAGGGCTACCAGGTACTATTTTAACTACTTTGAACTTACCCTCACAACAATTCCATTAGGAAAATACAATTCACTCTTTTTTAACACATGAAGAAATTGAGACACAGGGGGCTTACAACACTTGCCTAGGGTCCCTGACTAGGAAGTAGCAGTATTAGGAGGAGTCAAACCCACTGGCTCCAGACCAGCGATCTTAACTACCCCAGTACACTGATGAGAAAGAGATTAAGGAAGAAAACATGGGTAGGTGGGCAGATGTACAGTGAAAACTTTTGTACTTGCTTCCTGTGCTTCCCTTCAACCCCAACTCCGGCTCCATTCAATCAAGCTTTGGCACTTGGAGCTCTGCGGACCTCCTCTTCTCCAAGTCTTTCAGCCCTGTTTCAGCTCTCATCTCTGGATTCCACAGCACTTCTTGCTATCGCACACCCGCTAAAGGGCCTTCCCTTCTTCGTGCCGCTGTCTGACTCTATCTTCAGGGCCTCCCTGTTCCCCTCATCTGCTCCCTGCACCCCCTGCCCTCTAGGTGTGGACACCTTAGGCCCCATTCCCAGCCCTCCTCTCCCTTCCTGCTTCATCTCTTAGCAATCCTATGCACTTCCACGGCTTCACTGATCCAGAGGATGAGTGTGCCAGTCTTTACGTCTTTCCCGTCCTAAATTCTCTCCTGTGTAATGGACATTTCTATCTGCGTGGCCTTCCATCTCAACTACATTAAGGCTGACCTGATGCTCCCACAGACTATTCTAATTCTTCAAATGAGTCCATCATTCTCCTGGTCCCAGAGCTGTATAAACTCTGCAGTCATTCACCTTTCCCTCCACCTTCCACTTCCATTTAGTGACCAAGCCACATTGAATCCATCTCTGCAAGAGCTTCCAAATCTATTTCATCTCCATTTTCACAGCTTCTCTGCCCATTACCAATAATCCACTGACACAATAGCCTCTTTACCTCCTCTAGCTCATTATGCACACTGCTACCAGTGGACTGCCCCCAGGCCTGACTGAACATACTTTACTGCCTGTCACCCCATTAGTATTTGTCTTGCTGAACAATAGTTATGGGGTAAAATGTTCTGGCTCTTTGAGAGCAGAGAATGTCTTATATACTGTGCAAGGTGGGCTCCCAGGTTTGATGAATCAATAGGTTGTTGCCTCCTTCTCAGGGACCTTTCGTGGAATTCTTTAGCTTACATAGTGATGTTGAAACTCCCTACCCCAGGCATTAAGGCCTTGTATAATCTGACCCGTAGTGGGTTTTATTCTTGTCCCACATCTGCTTTCCCTTACTCTGGTCTTGGCGTGCCCTTTTTCTTCGGGGGAAAGGTCCTACCCCAGTTGGCAGGCTGCCCATCAAAGGTCAACATCTACCTCACTTTAAGGATGGACATGTGACAGAAGCTGACTTACCTACATACTGCCACACCCCTGGGCAAAGTGACTGGCCCAGGAGTAGAGATATGACCCAATCAAGACAATCTGGAATCTTTTTCAGGGGTTAATTTCAATGCTGGCGAGAGAGGTTCTAAGAATCGTTTGAGCTTTACTGCTGGGGGAAGGCTGTGTCTGAGAAGTAGGCTGGGACAGGGAAACAGAGAAGTACCTGACAGCAGCGCTACCTCTGGCTTCCACTGGAAAGGTGAATGTCGCTTTACTGAAACCCTTGGATCTAGATGTGTTTCAGAATTCAGGATTCTTCAGGTGAGAAAGGTACAATGGGGCACACACTAGAGTGTATTCCACGCACCGCCACCTGGCTCAAGGACAACATCCCCATAATCAAACTCGTGAATATTTCTGCAGAAAAAATAATAATGCTGCCCTCATTAATGCTGGTAGCTCAGGTCAAGAGAAGTTTGCCACAAAGAAAGTACAGATCGGGTAAGGTGTGGCTGCAGAAAGGTTCAGCTTCAGTTTTCAGAGATGCACATGAAGGCACGTGGATCTGTTTAAACCAACAGACCCCGTTTCCTCGTCTGCTTGTCTATCAGTTTGGTGTAAGCAGTACGAGCTGGGCTCGGAACAGCTGCACCTGAAAGGGTCCCATCTGTGCTCCTCATGGGCCGGTCCATCTTTCAGTTTCAGTTCCCACTACTCTCCTATGCCTACTCACATTTGAGTCAAACCTAAATGGCTGTGCTTTGATTCTTTAAATTAAAAATCTTGTAGTGACCGTATTGTGAATCTCTTTAGAAACCTAAGCTGTCCAGCCAGGAGATGGGGAACCTTAGCCAGTTGGTTTTCTACCCAGCTGTCCCAGCCCTAAACCTTCTCCAGGGCTCAGACTATCCTCTCACGGGAGAATCTGGAGTGACACCGACTATTCCCCTTTGGGCACCCTCTGGTTCCCTGGGGACAGTCACAGAATCCGGAAAACTACAGGTTGCTCCAAGAACCATAGCACTCCCTTTCTTTTGCACAGCCTTGGCCTCTCCTTGGGTCCTTTCTTGATCAGATGTTTCCTAAGTCAGATTTTATTTACATATTCATATTCACGATGAAGGCACTTGTTTTCACAGCAATCCTGTGAGGTGTACGGAGCAGGACTGAAGGCGTCCTGTTTGAACAATGAGGCACCGAGAGTCAGGATGATTAATAAAAGGTAAACCCTGAAGTTTCACTCAAACCTTCTGACTGCTAGTCTTGTTTTCTTTCTGGTCCCATTTTCCACCTAGGATTAGCCCAAGCTGTGGAGTTTATTGGCATCGACTGTTCCTTCCTGGTGCCCTTAGATGTAGAGATACAATCTGTTGAAACTAGCGAGAAAGTTGCATGAGTGATTTCACTCTGAAGTATGTGAAAATTTAACTTTGATAAAAATAATAATTAGCAGATACACATCTATATACGCACACACATATATTCATATCTTCCAGCGAGCATGAATGTCGACCAGCATTCATTTTTATCATCCAGGAAGCCAAGGTCGGCTTTTTTGTCAATGAATCCGACCTGAATTGGCCAAGTGATGAAGTCTCAAGGCAGAGCAAGGCCTGGAGAATCTTCAGCCTTGGGTAAACCCAGACACTACTTCACATAACTTGAACTGACAACACAAATACCCCTCCCTGCCCAGGGGATGTTTCTGGGTCAGGACTCCCTCCCTTAACCAAAGAGTCAGACATCCCTGGACATTATCCCAGCACACTACCCTGCTTCTCTGGCTGACCTTTAAGGTTAGGACCTCTGGATATAAGCTCATGAAAGATAGCAATAAGGCAAATGCAGCTGCCTTGGGGCTCACAAAAATGCAGTGTTCATTTCAAATAGACCCCCAAAATCCCAATGGCCACATACAAGCCATTCCTAGTCTATGAGGTTAATGCAACAGATCTGCCATCATTAGGCCAAGCGCTCTGAACTGTTTTTTCTCATGAAAGGTCCCTCTGCTCGCGAGAACTATGCATGTGAGGATGGCCACGGGAGGTCAGGGCTGGGGTTCTTGGGTGTGAAAAGCTGCCCTGTGCAAGGCCAGATGTATCACACAGGGATTGACCCAGGGCTCCCACATCAACTCACTTTTCTGGTTACAAAATGCCTACAGATTTCACTTGGGAGCACAGCCCACTCCCATACAACCTGTCAGACTAGTCACATCCCCTATTTCCAGTCCCAACCACATGCACCCAGAACTCACCCTCCCCTGTGTATGAGCCTCTCAATCATCCCACATCACCCCCAGGTCAAAATTAATCAACAGAATGGGAGACTTCAGGATCTTCCTGCTAGAATATCTCTTCCTCCTGATTTAGAAAATGCTGCTTCTAACTTTCCTCATAGAAACTACATTCAGAATTCAACAAAATATAAATTCACACATAATCTAACATAGTGTACCAAGGTAGGATGTTTTATAACATAATCAGTCTTTCAATAGTTTCTTCGCTTTCTTCCATCTCCAACAAGTCTGTCCTATAATATTTAACAGGCTGCAACGAGGACCCGCCAGAGAGGAAGGAGGACACTGCCATGGGAAATCCACTGGAAGTATTTAGAATCCAACAGAAAACTAGTTTAAGTCGTTAGTTGAAATCAAAAACCATTTGCCCTATTCACAAAGCTCTGGTTTAGCTTTTAACTCAGCCACCACCAAAAATTTATTTACCTGATCTTCACATTTTGCAACTCCCGTTTTTTAAAAATGTCCTTCTCCCTATCTAAATAAAGTTTGAGTCCCGCTTATTTCAGATTCAGAGTCAACACAACTTTCACTGCACGACTAACTATGTGCTGAGCAATGCATAGTTAACTCACTCTGTTATCCAGAGATTTACCATTTTACAGATGAAGGAACAGGGGCTCCCCTAAGTTCAATGACTTCACTGCTTTCAAAGACCTTGCAAGTGGCATCAATGGAGTTTCCAAGCCTATGCTTTCAGTGGGAGCTCCAGGTGAAATATTTCCCCACTATTGCTTGAATCTGGCTTGATCCTTCTGGAATCTTGCTGAAGATAAGTTACATGGTTGGAGGAGGGGCTTCTGCTGCTGGCAACCTCAGCTTGGAATCAAGGAGTATAAGCAGTTGGCAGAAGGATAAATACAGCTACCGCACATTGCAAACAACCTTCACAGGGGGCCTTCTTCCTGGGTTCAAATCACCAGAAATTAATCCCTCCCAAATTGTAGATTTAGTCCAAAAGTTCACAATTAACATTATGCCAGGTATTATACCTTCATGTCATTTCTATTCTCTACTCATTCCATTGTTAGTTGAAAGGGTCAGAGCACACGATTAGTGAGGGAGGACTAAGCCCTCTTTTCCATGCCGGTGCAGGCCAGCAGGCAGGCACACCTACCCTCAGCTGGCCCAACAGCTGCTGGTCATACTAGACAGATACTGAGGGGGCTAGGAGTCAAGGCTTAAAGGAGAAGGAAGACAGAGCATACTACAATTGCCACTAATACCAAGCAAAGTACGACATATGCTGACATGACAACTACTACTAATAATTACGGTATCATTTCAGAATACCAATGCATAACCATTGACAAAACATAAACATTATGTGAAAACCTACCCAAACATAATGTATCTCTATAATCAAAGGGGGGGAAAGCCCTTCCTTATTGCTCCTTCCAGGAAGTCAAGCATGTTCTGTTTGCCCGTCTGCCCGCCTGCTTGCCCATGTGTCATGTCACTCTGCACATCCTATCTTTCCTGCACACAAGAGGCACGCCCACTCTGTTCTGTAGAAATCTCCAGCCCAGAAACTTTATCTCTGGTGGCCTGTAAATGCTAAGATGCTACACAAAATATCACTCTGAAATTCTGATAGTCAAAAACTGCACCTATACTGTGGTGAAAATCCATTGCCTTACTCACCTAAAATATTACATCAAAGATATCAAAAATACCACCAGGACTTCAGAACAACAACAGGTCTCAGTTCCAATTTGTGACACATGAGGGGGAACCCCAAGCCCAAATGGGAAAAAAACAGGACAACATTCCAGGGGCGTTTGCAAATTAGTTACTGCCCTCAACTGAACCACAGCTGGTTTATTGATGGAAAGAAAGAATAACAAAAGGAGGTCTAAAGTGTTAAAAGGTCAGAGCAGTTAAGAATGGATAAGAAATACGTTTGGCCCTTACAGTGCAATGATATTGCAGGTGTGAACTCAATTTACCACCCCAAAGACTTAGCATAGGGTTACTCGCCTTTGATCTGCAAAGGAAATGCTTTCCTTTACACTGTAAGAATAGCTGATCTTTTTACACTGCTTAGGGCTTCAGTTCAAGGGGTCCTCAGTAACTTCTGTAAGCCCTAAGTTTCCTCATTGGCCTTGTAAAAAAAAAAAAAAACCCACCATAAATAGTGGTGGGCATTATTTGCATGTAAATTTTCTTAGTAATACTTTTTAAATGAAAAGCCATGGCAGAAGGCTTTGTAAAAAGTCAGGCGAGGCTGCAGGACACTGCAATATTGCTTGTTCAAAAGCACATTTGGTGACAAAAGCTCCTCTCTCACTTTGCCATGTTCTACAATATCTAAGTCTATGTAATGAATTCATTCAGATATAGGTCTCTGGGTCCTTGCAAGTCATGAAGCTTCTTAAGATTCAAGAAGTCCAGGTCTGTTTGAATTAAAGACTAAATATTTGCATCCAGGCTACTGAGCCACTAAGTGAGAATTCAGGGAAACAGGGATTTTGCTTTCTCCCGCCCACCCACCCCCCGCCCCCACCCAGGATGGAGGGATTCTCCAAAAGGCAGGAGTCATGTAGTATTAGGCCTGGACCAGGGAGGGCTAGGTCTCAATCATAGCTGGATGACCCTGTGCGTGTCGGCTTCTCCAGTCTTGCTTCCTCTTTGCTGTACGTGAAGTAATATCCACCAAAACAAGTCATTTTTAGATTATGAAAGCAGTGTATGTTTGAGAACTTGTTCTTCCCAAGATGCCTGGTATATGGGAGATGCTCAACATTGGCTGAACCCAAGAGACTCGTCTCTGGAAAGATCAGCATGCCTATCTTCAGTGCTAACCTTCCCAGTTACACCTGAGTCACACGCAGCACGAGATTCTAAGCTCACATAAAAAAGACTTGGAGCAGGCTCAGTGTTTTCCACCAGCAGGATCCTAACAAGCCATTTGAAATGAAGTCTCCTGAGGATGACAGGCACTCAAGCAGCAGAGTCTGGTTGGCTTCCCCGACTTCCTTCCAGGGGTGAGTTTGGGGTGAGGGTGAGGTAGATGTACAGACTGTCCCTTGCCCTGCTCTGGAACCTTATCTTCCTTCTGGACCAGCAAAGTGTAAGACTTCCTGCTCCTGCTCTTCCAAACCCCCAGCACTCCCTAGCTCTTCCTAAATGCTGGTACAGCAGCTCTGCCACCTCGCTCCTCTCTAGTTGGGGAGTCCCTAGGCTGCATGGCTCGCAGTCCAGGACGTGAAGCTCAATGACATCAGAAATCGCCTGTGCTGTCTTGCTTAGGCAGCCAGCCTCAGCTAGCCCTTCCTCTCGCTCCACCAGGCAGGGCATGCAGGGCATGTGCGTACCCAGCAGTCCCAGAAGCGCATCTGCTTCGAGGGCGCCCCCACCACCCTCACCTCCCACCCCTAGGAGTCTCCACAGGACCTGGCTAGGGCATCTTCCTCCGGCCAGCCCCGGGGAAGTGAGTGGGGGTGTGAGTATTTGGGGACAGTGGCACTTTCTGGGACCGCTTACACAGCCTTCTCCACCCCATTTCTTGCAGGAAAAAGAGAAAGCCAAGATCATTTAGCCCGGACGTACCTCCTAATCTGTTGCGCTAACAATATCCTCATAACACCATTGAATTCACTGTCCACCAGCGAGGCAGCTCTGCAGAAAGCCCTCGAGAGGTACCTCACAAACATATCTGTGACCCGCTGCCCGCCCAACTCACTCCGAGCCACCTCCGGGCTCCGCACATCCCTCTGGGAGAAGAGTCGCCTTTTTCCCAGAGAAGACCCAGTCAGCGGGTCTGGGACGTTTTCCACCTCCTGTCTCCCGGAGCCCACACGCAGATTCCGCCCGAGAGGCCAAGAAGCCAGGAGGGCTCCCCAAAACCTGCACTCACACCGGGTCCGGCCCCTTCTCCCTCCCTTCGCCTCTCTCCTTCCTTCCAGTTCCAGTCCCGGAGCCTCCAGCGCCTCCTGCGCCTCCAGCGCCCAGCATCTCTTCTGCCCTAAAAGAGGAAACTTCTTTCTAGGCTAAATTCAGGTCGGAGCAGGAAAGGCTTTCCCTTCCCTGCCTCCCTCTAACTCCAGCTCTCAGAAACCAGAAGGGGCCGGCACCACGGCCGTACTTACCTCCTACCTACCCCCCCCCCACCCCCGCAAAAAAAGCTCAGGCTACTTGTGCTTTCCGACTTTTCATGTCAAAAGGTCCGGTTGGGTCTGAAACCACCACGGAAGAATGCATTCATGATTTTTCCAGTGACCCTACCTGTCCCTCGTAGCTTCCAAGAAACAAGTAAACAAAACGCAAACCCCAGCAACTTTGGGGGAGTGAGTGTGCATATGTGTGTAAGAGAAACAGAGGGGAGAAAGAGCATCGCTCAAGAGTTAGGGCAACAGCTGCAAGAGCACATCTGAAAAAGAGGGAAGGAGGGTTGACGAGAAGTGGACAAGAAGCGTAATGTCGAAGGGAACCCCCCCCCCCGTCCCCCGCTTCCCAGGGCAGCTTCTGGGCCGAGGGCTGGCCACTCTGTCGTTACCTGTCCTATATTGATGAAGCCGTACTTGCTGGCAATACGGTTGGCCTCTGGGAAGCCGCCGGCGATTTTGACTGCCCAGTGGTTGGTGTAGACTCGCGTCCGGCACACGGGGAGCAGGCAGCACCCGAGCAGCGCCAGCACGCACAGCAGGTCCAGCCGTCCTGGGCAGCAGCAGCGGCTACCCCAGCCCATGGCCCCGGCGCTTCGCTGCCTCCCTCGCTCGCTCGCTCGCTCGCTCCGCGCACTAAGCAGCGCGCGCACAACTAACTTCTCCGGCCTGTGCCTCCCTGGCGCGCAGCCCCCGGCCGCTGCAGCTCGCAGCCCTGGGAGATCGGCGGGAGGTGGTGAGTTCCAGCTGGGAGCAGAGCAAGTGAGCCTCACCCGGCTCCTAGACCATCCCTTGGGCTGCAGGGACCTGCTCCCAGCCCTCTGGCTCACAGGGCGAACAGCCGGAGCTCGTCTGCTCGAGCGCAGAAGGCGGCTGAGCGGGGCGGGCGCCCTCCTGCAGTTGGATCTCGCTGAGCTCGGCTCCGGACTCTTCCACTGGTCCTCACTCCTCCCGGGGCCCCCGTGCGCAGCGGAGGCGGCGGTTCAGGCAGCGGCCGGGTGCCCCCTCTGCTGGCCCGGGCTCCGAGCGCTTGCTAGCTTGCTCCCTGCGCTTCCTCCAGCTCCAAACTGCGCGCGGGGAGAGTGAGCGGCAATGGCAGCAGCGCCTGCTCTGCATAAATGACTCCCCCCGCCCTCCTTAACACCCCTCCTTTCCCACATACTCTCCCTCCTCCTCCTCTCCCTCCTCTGCTCGCCCGCCCGACAGCGGCCCCAGCCAGACGCCAACCAGGTCCTAGCGCCGCTGGGTTCTCTCAGCTGTAACCTCCAGGGTCCCCCGGCAGTAAAAGCGAGACTTTCCAAAGGGCTGGGAAGATAGCTCCAGTATAAGCCTCTTGGTTTTACTCCCTTCTTTCTCCTCCCTCCTAAATCTGTATTAATTTACCGCCACTTCCCGAAAGTCTAAAGAGATTTACACGCTGGTACAAGTCAGGCGCCCCGAAGATTCATTCATTCATCCTCGCTCAGAATCTTAAGCAACTAGTATTTAAGGTGGACACTTGCTTGTCAATTGCCAACAAATAACCCTAGGTTTTCACTTTATTAATTCATGATTTTTTAAAGCAACAGCTTATTTTACACATTCTGCTCCCTGGAGAAGCTAAAACTTAGCACCATAAGGCTCATGGACTCTTGCAAAAGCCAACCACGGTGGCTCCAAAGCCACATCTGTTGCCTGCTGACTTGAAATCTGTGCATCCTATTCTAGGCAACACCACCCGAGAGTAAAATTCCAGGCACGGAACTGAGGAAAGACGTTTCTATGAATATTTGGTATGAAATTGGATGGGGATGCTGGGCCAAGGGAATAACTTCATTCATTCGTTCCATTGAGTCTGATGCGGGCTTCTTTTTCTCCACTTAGGGAAAAGTTTTCCACCTTGTCCAAGCACAGCCACAGTCCTGAAACAGTGAGAGACTTCAATATAAAAAGGACCACAGAGGAAGTTCAGATGAAATATGTGCCTACGCCGCCTTCATTACTGTATCATGCACTGTGACTGCAGCCGGCAGGAGGGAGCTCAGAGAGAACTCAGAGGGAGTTCAGATTAACCCACTTCTGCTGAACAACCTCCCCGCCTTTTTTGGCACAAGATGATTTCTTGTGAAAAGAAAATTTACCCTTTATGAAGTAAATCAATTGACCTTAAAAAGTATTCGCTATATCCCTAACTTCTTCACTCCCTTCCCCCCTTCCTTTTTCAATCCCCCAATAGCTTTCTTCCTAAATATTGGTTAAATGCATTTGAGATTAATTAACCCTCACAAGTCTAGCTTTGGGCAGTGATGCTTTTATTTACCTAGGGCTTTATTCCTGCCACACCACCCGTCAGCTGAACCATATCTGCAAATTCAATATTCATAAATTGAAAGGTCATAAAATGCATAGTTATATTCATACCTCATAAAGTTATCATTTTACAATATTTACACATCATATAAGGTATGCTATGTTGTTTAATATTGAAAACAAACCCACCAAATAACATTATCCCCCAATTACTGATGAAGTGGAAAATCAGAACAACTAAGTCATTTGCAGAAGGGCACACATTTTACTCATTTATTTGACCAATTCAACACATCCCTTCTGAGAACCTAGAAGTTGCCAGAAATTGTGTTGGGTGCTAGGGAAAGAGGAGGAGGCAGAGGGAGAAGAGGCACAAAGGATTAGTGGAATTCAGACTCTGAATAGCTAGAGTAAATGTGGTTTATTAGTGTTGTTGTTATTTATAGGTGGAAAAGCACACACGCTATGCTTGGATTTGGAGTTTTGGCCCAGTTTCACTGCTGGCCAGTCCCTTTAGACACATTGCTTTTTCCTTCCACAGCCTAGAGTCCAGCCTAGAGTCACAGAAGGTGTACTGTCTATTAGATCACAGTTCATTGCCATCCAGACCACCTGCATCTATTGATAGGGAGAGTGGAATATTCCTCTAGAAGCTGATGGATTTCAGTTGGGATGAGAAGAGCTCAGTCAAGATCCAAATCTCAATATACATCAGTCCATCTTTCTTTCCTTCAGAACTGTGGGCACTTGCTGTCAGAGGGGAGGGAGAGCCTGCCACCCCTGGGAGGACTGCACAAGTACTCCATGAGTCAAATTTGAAGGATGGCCTGTAGGTTTCTCTGAGACTCTGGGGCCATTATTGTTTAGGACTGCAAAGGCAGCACAAAATGCTTCTCTTCGAAAGCCATGTCGCCTCTGGGCTTCAACTTCTGAATGAGATGAAGAGGAATCACTGCACTAGATCTCCTGAGGCCTGGAGGCTGTTTCCTAAGAGAGGCAAAATTGCTCACTGATATTTTTTCTCCATGGTGTCTTTCTTTTTTTCCTTTCCACTAATACTCTTGCCTTCTGTGAGCGTGCCCTGCTTGGCACACACACACAGCATTCACTGCACTGAACATAAGAAAGAATTGGAAAGTGAGGTAGGAAATGAATGGGCAAACCACTTTTCTGCTTTATAAACCAATCCCTGAGCCAGCATTTAACTTACTCAAAGGGAATATTCTTCCATTTGGATGCTTATGTCTTTTAGAGGGGAAAGACCTAGCTCTGTTTAAAAAAAATTTTTTTAAATATTTGGAGCCTCATTCACCTGACAAGTCAAATATATGAGTATAGATTTATTCACATTATTATCCATTGCTTCTACAGTTATCTTCTGCTTCAGTTATGCATGCATTCTCAAAGAGTATGATTCTGAAACCTAACTAACACCAAAGAAGCCCTTCTCCCACAGATGCACAGTCACATCCTGCCTCCCGCTTAGGGATCTACCTCAATGAACTCATTCACTTCTTAGATCAGGGCCGATTGGATGGAATGAAGCCATCAGATAAGGATCAATAGGTGCTGCAAACAACATCTTTCCTGACCTTAAGCTCTGCTGGTTATCACAGTCAGCCCTGTTATAAAGGCCTCAGTAGCCGCAGGGACAAGGAACTGATAGAGTAGTAATGGTTAGTGCAAAACCATCGCTGACATTGGACTGGAAACAGATCCAAGTCTTGCACAAATGTTCCCTTTTTGTAAGCGGAGAGTAACGCTGCAGGATCTGACCCTGGACTCTCCCTCCGTAACTGCCATGTGGCAGGAAACCAGGCAGTTTGAAGTTCTACTCAGCCTTATACTTAGCAACACATTACTTGATAATGAGGCCCCACTAGAGTTTGGCCTCTCTGCCGAGGTCCTTCGTAGCTCTGAAAGAAAATTTCACTGAACTGTAATAAACAGCAATGGAGGCGGTATAGTAGAACGAGAAGTGAACAGGAACTCCGTAGGACTGATCTTGAAATCCTGCAAATGGAAATTATTCTGGGAAGAGTTTGCCTCCTTTCTTTCTCTGCTACACCCTTTGCTGGAAATTGACTTTTAAGATGTCGTCTAACTTGAGTTTCTGTGAATCAAGGATAACTCAATAATGTAGTTTGGAGCTGACCAAAGAGGAAAAATGCCCCTAGAAATTTTACTGCCCAGTAGTCACCAAATTTATGGGGAGTCCCATCAGTTTTCCAGTATATCAAGTTTAGAATCAGGAGTGACAATTTATCAACTTTAATAATGATAATACTAACAAATGGCAGTTTATTATACCATTTATGAAAGACTAGTTATATGCCAGGCATAGACGTAAGGATATTTCAAGTCTACTTCACGGAGCATCAGAGCTGAAAGAGACATTAGACATCACGGGCTCTAACCTCCAGAGCAGGAAAGAAAACTGTGGCCAACAGCAAGCTCATTCGGAAGGCAGTAAGTCTACCGTGTAAACAACAAGTTAACAAAATAGATACATAATACAAATAAAACAAGGGGTTGCATTGACCACAGATTATAGTGCACTATGAACCTAGAATTAAGAGTAACCTAGTCTGCATACCTGGGTTCATAAAATAAATTCAGTCTGGAGAATGGAAACCTTACTTAATATTTCAGATGATTCATGACACCTATGACGAGCCCAGGACAAGAGTTAATTCTGGGCTTGATATTCCCCTACTTGCATGTATTCTATAATGGGACATTAACAGCTGGCTAAAACCCTGCAGATTTCAGGAAGCTTCATCTTTGTCTTTGATCTGTTTGAAGTTAACTTAGATTAGCACAGTTGACCCTGTTCTGTAAACATTTAAGTCTTACAGCGACAAAGTGGTTCCCAGAGAGCTTTCCAGTTGGAAGTGAAGTATAAAGGTTTCAGATGACTTCCTTCAGATATATATAAAGGAAGTAACACCAACTGTCTTGTTACATTTTAGCTTCTACGCCCGGTCCCACAGTAACATCCCCTTCAGGACGGACATGACAGATGGATGTGCTGTTTCCCCTCTCCACCTCAGACTGGGGGCAAAGCCCCATAAGGCAAGGGTGGGAAAAATAAAAGCAATAGTCTTGGGTCTTGGATCTTCACCCACCAGAAGAGTAAATCCTGTCACTGGAAGCAGCCCACCCCCCAAGAGCCAAGACTTGCTCTCTTTGTAGTGCCTCTGGACCCTTTTCTCAAAAAGTTTATTGGCTCATTTATTCTTAAATCTCTCAGAGAATCAGGGGTTGAATAACTGCTAACTCAACAACTTGATTTTGCTTAGGAAAACCAAGTTACATGGGCCCTAGGAATTAAAACATTTTTTTTTGAGTCCAGGCAGTAGCTCTTATTCATTGATGCCAAATGATACATTATAATTCAAAACATATTCAGTATGACTTTTACTTGTTTATCTGAAGCAAGGTCAATTATGACAAAATCATTCTTCTAATACCTGTATGAGTACATCCTTTAGGCTTATTTCATTCTGTCATTTCCAAATCTGTATATCCAGACCACCCGTCACTCACTGTGGATGGCATAACTTCATTCTTTTCATGGTGTATTCAGGATGTGGTTACCACCCAGCCATTGTGTAGCTATTGTTCCAGCAGCTCCCTACTAACCTTCCCTGCCCCTACTTCAGATTTTAGTAATGTACATTACGAAGAAAAGGACATCTTTGTGGCCTCACCCCCAGGTGCACTGTGAAGATGTTTGTCAGTGACGCACTCTTGAGTCGAACTTCACTGCAATGCTTTTTCTGAGAGAGGAGGGGGAGTTCAGTTTAAACTCATGTCAAAGGGCCTCATCTGTCCTTTCCTATCATGTGTATAAAATAGGAGCAAAGTTCTATTTTCAAAAAGGTTACCTATAATTACAAAGACATTCATGGATAAAATTTTATTTTTCTAAAGGTAGTGGAGTACAGTTCAACAGGAAGCTTGTCAGAGCTTTCTAATTTTAAAAAGTAGAAGATTTCCTTGGCTGTGTTTGCAAGTTCCCTGTGGCTGCTCAAAACCCGACAACACATAAAGGAAAAACAGACTCTGATTTAAACTCTAGCAAGCACTATCCTTTTAAGTCCTGTGAGTGTCCCCAGAATATCAAGAATATCCCCTAGAATATCAAGAATATCAAGAACTAAGAGCCCACTAAATCACCACAAACCCCGAGGCAGCTTCTCTCTTCAATTTTCTCCAAATATGAACAGTGAAGGCTGATTTCATAGACAAGCTAAATAAAGCTATAATATATATTCACTCTGTACAGGCTAAATATTGCCTTCTGTGATTGGAGATGAGACCAGATTTTAGGAAAATACTGTGCATCACAGTTCTAAATTTGGATGAGGAAAACATCTTTCTCTAGTATTGCTGTACTGCTGTTTATTTATTTAAAAATAATTAGAACATTGTTTTGAGACCTGGTAACATACTGAACCATGAAAGGTAAGCACAGACTGAATTCTGTGCAGAAAGAACCGGCAATATATTCAGTATCATTAATCATCCCTGGTTCTAGTCTTTGTCATACACTATTTTGTATGTGTCCATTCAGAGACAAGTTGGCAAATTCATTGAATATTTGCATGTTGGCATTTTGGCAGCAAAATAAAAAATGAAAAGAATTCTGTAGAAAATGTCAGCAAAGCAAAACTAGTGACATTCTATAAAAGTGGGCTAAGCATTATTAGACAAAAAATCTTAAGTGATGATAGAAGTTAAGGCTCAAGAAAGCTGGTGGATGCTAGATGCTGGATAGAAGAAAAAGTTAAAACTTGTAGGCAAAAAGCTGACCACCTATAGTTCAGTAAAATATTCAAAGACACACCATTGCCTAGATGAAAGAATTGGATCCACAGGGAATTGCTTTTGCGTTTAATGCCCTGCACAATTTGGAAAACACGTTTTCTACCCAACTGTGTGTGGTGGGGGTCAGGGAGCTCTGGGCTGAGCAGATGGAGTCTCATGACTTGGAAGATGTGAGGTTACAGAGGTGGTCTAGTTATGTGCGGAAACTGACAGCTCTGAAGGAAATTACCCAATCAATATTCTATTATTCAGCAGCCCTTTTTACTTACGTTGGGCCTAGAATACTGCAATTTCTCCTGTGTTAGTCCTACTCTCTGTATATTTAATGACAGACTCTGCTGAATGGAGTCTAGGCAGGAAGAAGCCTTTCTCTTTCTATAAATGCAAAGTCTAATTCCCTAAAAATGTCTGGATCAAAAGAAAAGAAGACACTGACGAGTGTACAAAGTAAGGGGGAAAGTCAACTCTGTCACATTGATTGAATAAGTCATGACCAAGAGAGAATTTGGCTCCTGTTATCGACAGAGACAGCGTTTACATCGACATTTCAAAGTACTTTCAGGTTATCCTCATATTTACTCCTCACAGTCACCTATCAAATAAGTGGGGATGCTGGCATTATTTTGACAGTCATAGCCATTGCAGTCACTTTACAGATATGGAAGGTGGGTGCTCACATGATTTCTCCAGCTGCACTCAGCTTAGTGAGTGTTAGAACTCCAGTTTCCTGAACGCTGTTTTTGTGCTAATTCCACCAACCCAGAGTTACAGCTGAGTCAAGCCCTCTAAAACATATATATTTCTGTCCTATCCCTTTGTACATTTATCAGTCATTCACCGTGGAAAATTCTCATGTTGTTAGTTGAGGAGGAGAGACTGGAGAATTCAAAGTTAAGGACTTCCTGAGGTGTCTTCAAGGAGTGGTTACTTCTCACCTCCTCCCTCATCTCCCTTCTCCTCAAAGTCCAACCATTTCTCAGCTCCATCCCCAGGTATATACCCAAAAGTCTCTAAGAAAAAACATGTGTGTCATTCATTGTGTCTAAGATGCTTTCCTCCTTTCCCCACTGAATCCAGGTTTCCTTTTCACTTGCTAATTATCCACATCCCAGAAACTGCAGATGTGATTAATTGTAATGTACTCATGATGGTGAAATTCCACTAGTTTCATGAGATGCAATTGTGAAGTCTTGTTGGAGTTTCTTATAATGAACATGCTCATAAAGGATCGTCTCCAGGTTCCCAGTAAAACGGTTAGTTTATAATTGGATTCAATTATCAGGGTGGTTGTTACTTGATGTCCTAAGGTGCATTTTTAAAACTAGATGCTCTCCTTATATCAATCACACCTCAATAAAACTATTTTAAAAATTACATTCTCCTACCACACACACCAAACACGTAATTATCAGTAGAACTCTGGGAAGCACAGAAAAAGATTCATGCAAAAGTAAATGGGTAGGTGACAGAGGCCACCAGCGAAATTCATCATGGGCGAGGTGGCATTCACTGGTCTCCTTCCCTTTAAGGGAAATTTAATTTCTTCACCCCCACATTATCCCCATTTTTCTTCCCATATCTCCCTCTTTCCAAGTTGCCTACCAATTTCTTTATTCATGACATATCATCTTTCATCACCCTGATCTTTATAAATAATAAAGAAGAAAATTATTTAGGATGGCTTTGAAAAAGGAAAAATAGAGTAATATTTCCATTGCTGAAACCTAGCTATTTTCATGTTTACATACTCTCTCCTAGTATTGGTCTGAAAACAACCATATCCTTATTAAGTTATAAACCTAACACACACGTAATGCTATATTCTGCATTTTTCACATAATATATACTATAAATATGTCTCCATCATCTTTGTAATTATCATTTTAACGACCATACTCCACTGGGTTGATGTATCATAATTTACTAAACTCTACTGTAAGACATTTTAATTGTTTCCAATTTTTTTATTGTTGTAAATAATACTGCAGAGAACATTCTTCATGAATAAAGACTGTGTATTTTAGATTTTTTTCCTTAGGATGAATTAACATCCTTTGGGTCTCGCTCCAAAAATTAGAAAATAATTTGCAGCCTTAAGTTCTAAGGGACCAGGCACATAATTTAAACAAGGGAAGTGTGCCAATAAATATTATGAGTGAATCAGCTCTTACCTCAACTCTGAGAGCATCCCCCAGTTTGATTGCCTTAACTATGTCTATTGTTGCATCCATCCATCTATTCATCCACCTATCCATCCACCTACACATCCACCCACCCATCCAACACAGCCATCCTTCCATCAGCCAGTCAGCCAACCACTCAGTCACTCAGTACCAGTGTTGAAGACCAGAAAACAGGCTCTAAATTGAGCCACTCATGCTAAGCCCCACAAACTGAGACTTCATTATAATATTGGCTCTCTCAGAAATGGAATTACAAACCAGCCAATCAGGAATCACCTGATCGGCATCAGTTAGGTAATCTGTCTGATAATCCCCGCCATCCCCTATAGGGAAAGTAAACTTGAAACAACCGACCTGCTATTTTGTGTAGTATAACTTCCTACTACCTGCTTCCTTCTGCCTATAAAAGTCTTTCACTCTGTACAGCTCCTTTCTGTCTGCTAGACTGGGTGCTGCCCAAGCCAATGAGGTCTTTGAAATGCACTCAGTTGCATTTTGATTTTGAACACTGGGCTAGGTGCTATGATCAATGACTAATAATAGAAGGTCTGCTTTTACCAATCTTTAATTCATCCAGTGAAACCCTTGAACTATTACATTATTATTTAATGTGTCTAATTGTCCATGCTACGTGCTGCCATTAAGAGAGTGAAGGTGGGGGCAGGTAGATGACACTGCTGGAATGGTCCAAGCACTTTCATGGAGAAGATAATGCTGGGGGTAAATTTTTAAAGGTAGGTTGGGGGTCGAGTTTGAATAGAATGAAAATATCAAATGATTCTAATACTTGGTACACTTCTCAGTGCCATTTATTAGGAATCTTAAGATTTTAGGAAGATTTTTATACTGTTGACGTAAGAAATCTTCAAACCTGTTGAGAATTTTTATGAGTTTATTTGAGCCAAGCTGACGACAGTTGCCAGGAAGCAAAATCTTAATGGATTGAGAAATGCTCTTGAGAATGGCAGTTTTACAGCTGATTTTGTACATTAGAATAAAGGAGGAAACATAAGGAGGGTTATATGAAATTCACTGGTTGTAGGTTAAGGGGGCAGGGGAAAGAAAAGCAGGGAAATGGCTGGGATTGGACAAAGAGTAAAATGGAGAGACACACACTTCCTTTATGTTGGTGGGCACAGGATAGGTAGCAACTAACACAGCATGCAGGGATGGTATTTGGGGACAAGGTTACAGTGAGGAGCTCTGTGGTCTCCAGCTCTCTTGCAATGAGTGTGCCCTGAGGGGTATGGAAAAGGGAAAGATGACTCTGACATTTCAAAAGTGTGTTAGCATAGGTAGATGCAAAAAGATGTTACAGAGGCTCATATACAGTAAAGACTGACCTTTGTCAAGGAAGCTGCAGGCCTAGGGCATAACTACCCACCATGACTTGCTTTTAATTAGAAATTCTTATGTTCAGACCATCCTATGTGGTTACTTTAGGTCTCTGAGTTTGTAGGTCCCCTGGTGCAGGCCCGCCACCCATGGAGTTTGTCAGGTTTATATGTGGCCCCCTTTTTATCCACAATACCTTTTACCAAAGTTCTTCTACTCCTCAGGTTGAAAATATCAATTAATCTCTCTTTAACCCATATCAATCATTATGACTCTGTCTTCCCTTAAGCTCAAAGTTAATTTCTGAGAAAAATATGAGGTTCTGGGCTCTTGGTTGGATTAGGGAAACCTATTCTGTTCTCTGAGACATTTAAAATCCATTGCAAATAATCTCCTAGTCTTCAACATGTAGAGAAAACCAGATTTGGGTAGGAAAATGGAATACCATTACCTTTTCCCATAGAGGGTTCCAGCCACCAACAGCACCCCCAGGATGCAGCCTTTGCTTCCACAGGAACAGGGAGGGGGATACTTCCAGTGAGTCCGAGCATCCCAAACAGTGCTTGATAGGTCTATAAACTAATTCAAAATTTGCTTCACTCTCTGCAATCTAATCAATAATACTACAGACCTTACTCAAATGAAACAATCAACAAAAATCACCAATTTCTTCTCTCACAAGGAAAGGCCATTTCCCTTATCCCTTTGGGTCTCATTCAAGTTGGTTTTCTTTTTAAATAGCAAATGCTGTAGCGGTCTCAAGTATTTTTTCTAAAAACGTTCATTTCTTTCCTTTCACTCTTCCCTCCTTTTCTGCTGAAAGTCTTTACTACGTCTTGTCTGCAGCTTTAATTATTTAATGTCTTCATTGCGTCATTTAAAGGAAATACAGTTTTAAGGATGCAATAGGCATGAAGGATGAGTCGATACAAACAGAGAAAACCGTCACATGCACTGCAGCAGATTGTTAAATACAGAATATTCTGCAGTCTCTAATCATTTTCTATATTAGCATATCCTCCTGCAAATATGAACTAAATGACCCTTTTTCTCACCATGTCAGATAAATATCAGTGAAGAAGAGACCTTTAGGAGCTTGAAGAAAGGTGACATATGGGAAAGCATTTCATCATAATTTGTTAAAAGCATTTAGAAATGGGTCAAGATAAAGACAAGATGAGAAGTGCTTATCACAGCATTTCAATATAGAGTTTGCCTCAAATCTTCCTCCCAACACAAAAATAAGATGGAATAGCAGTAGCAGTGGAACAGAAACTCAGTTTGTAAAGTGCATGATTCTCTTACATTTATGAAAACATTCTTCAACCAAAACTTTAATTACATCAAAGATAGAAATAAATATACATACACATACAAAAGTCCTTTTCTGATTGGATCAGTGTAGGTTTATTGTAGAAAACAGTAAAATAAATAGAAATACTCTACACCCTCACCCTAAACACATCTAACCTAATCACTACCTTGCATATATATTTCTCTGTCTCTCTCTATATTTAGATATATATGGAGATCTATATCTCCATATATACATATGGAGATATACATATATAAACACATAGATATAGATAGATAATTGTTTGTGAAAGACCTACACTGGTGCCTATTTTTGCTAACCAAAAGAAATCTGAAGCAGATTTTTCTTTTTACACAACCATATTATGTAGGCTTTCCATAAAAGCAAAGTGGTGGTGTAACTTGAGCTTTCATAAAAACACCACTTTCAGATGTTGAGGGGAATCTGTGTGTGTGCATTAGGCAAATTATATATACGTACATCTATAACATATACATCTATACATATACATGCATATATAGGCACATGTAGCTTTTTATCCTAATTTAATATTTTAGTTATTTTCAGTTGCGCATTTCAAATATATTCCTTTTCCCCATTTATTTTTTTAAGTTTGCCTTTTCATGGCCACAAAACAGTCCATCGTGTGGATGTCATACACACACACACACACCTGTTGTATATACACATGTACACAACCATTACTCTGTTGTAGACAATGAAAGCAGTTCCCAAATTAGGGAGCGGCTGTGACAGACAATACTGTGTTGACATCTACATAGAGGTACATCTCCTTGATCATAAGCTGTCAAGGTCAAATAATTTTTACAGAGCAAGCTTCACAGTCTCTAAATGACCTATGGCATAGACGCTCTACATGGACATCACAAAATGTTAAATAACGAAGGTTGTGGTCTTTGAAATCACAATAAGTGTGGTCTTTGAAATCACACTAGGTTCAAACCTCAGATTTACTGCGTGTATGATCTTGGCTTAAATTCCTTAAACTTTTTATGTCTGTATCATTATCTGTAAAATGGGTATATAGTTCTAGCATCTGCTTCATAAGTCTGTTGTGAAGATTAAATAGTTTATAAAAATGGATTTAGCATGTTGTTTCACATAGTAATTTCTTAATGGAAGTAAGCAGTAAATGTCATTTTTATTAATATCATAATAATCTATGAAATACTATACCTATATCAAAATGCCTCTGAATACAGGCTGTGAAGTGGTATTCCAATTGTTCTCCATAAATACTTTACAACTTTTTCATTGGCACACATGTGAGAGAACTATTCCACATTCAGAGATTCTATTGAATTGATTTGGTTGGTAGGTCAGCTATCATTCACCTGCCTTCCACGTTACACCACAAAAACCAAATCCCATGGACCCCTTGGCTAATCTGATGCAAAGATGATGGCATCAAGTCACCCTGCACAGAATATGCCTTCTGATTTGCCCAGATCCACCTCTGTCCCCTTCTGCACAGTATCCACAGAGAACCCTTCCTGGTGGGCTGGCAGGATGTAAGATAAAGGCTAGGGCAGCACATTGAAGAGGTCGCAGATGAGTGGAGCTGCTCTGTCTGACTGGATTCATTTTGGAGGTTCTGTCTAGAACAAGAGTGGCTGTTGGTGGTCAAGTTCAGAGTGATGCTAAATGGCCCCCCTAGCAAAGCTGATAGGAGAGGGCAATTTCAACAGATGGGTATGTGGGTATCAGCATATTGTAGAATTAGGAGTTTCATAGGGCTCTGTCTAGAACTTCCTTCAAACTCCAAGTCATTATTTGTTTATAAATCTTCAAAATCCAATCAAGAAATGAGTGTCGGCAGCAAGCTGTTCCCAACGCCTTGTCCTCCCTCGTCTACGACGGGCACAGATGGCACTGTAGCCAGCTTCATGCTTTGCTTTCCCTGCCTCCCTCCCCATCTACACACACACGTAGACTGAACATGGAACTTCTGAAGACGAATACCATGTCCAATGCTATTGTCTATCCCAAGTAACATACACGTGTTAGGTGCCCAGTAGCTGTCTGCTGAATGAATAATTCTGTAGGCCTCCATTTCTGATATAGGCTGATGGCTCACATCAATTCCAGGAGATGTGTTGATGAATTAATGATATTGGCAAGGTTTAAAAGCCTGTCTCTCCCGAAGTATTTATGAATGGAATGATGTACCTGGGATCTGCCTCAAAAGAATCCAGGCTTTTTTTGGGGGGAAGGGGTAGTGGCAGAAATTGTAGATATTGATGAAAAAAATGGCCACATATTGATAATTGCTTAAGCTAGGTGATGAATAAGGAAGAGTCAAATATACTATTTTTTCTACAAATCTATTTGAAAATTTCTATTTGTTTTTTTTAATATTCTCATGGTACAGAATATATATGTATACACACACACACACACACACACACAACCATAAGACAGAACACTGAAAAGCATATCCTAGGATTACTGACTTTATAAAGCTGGTATCTTAGAGCAGAGCCTGCACGATGGAATTTTTTTTTCAGCACATGACTGTTATGTTTGGGGGAATATGATTTGAACGAGGCTCCATGCACAGTTTGTTCTGCAGTGAAAGGCTAGCTACCACTGTATGTCAGCCAAAACTGGTGGGATTACAAGAGCTAGGTGGATAAAAGTCTCCTTTATATGAGGACCCAAAGGCAGACATTGAACCAAAAATAAGAAGAAAGAGAAACAAACTATGAGCTACAGAAAGAAAAAGAAACAAACTATAAGCTTCAAACGTTTAAAATCTAGCCAATGAAACTCATCTGTAAAGTCCTGGGAGAGGGCAGCATGAGCGAGGTGCTAGTGCACCCGTTTATGTTGGCCACTGCACTCCCCTGAACACCTCAGACATCTCTAATTAATCCCTCTGGAGTGGCGGGCGCTGGCATTCTCAGCTCACAGTCTTGCCCCATGCCAGCCACATGTAATCCTGAGACACTGCACGTACATGTTAAGGGACCTGAGTGTCCTTCAGATTTAAGAGTCTGATTTATTAGGCCTAGAGGTCTCCACTGTGGCTGTACATTAAAATCAATTCAAGCACAGAGTGGGAACTGGGTACAGGCATTTTTTCAAAGTTGTCCCGGTTAATTCTTGTTAGACAAATATCCCGAAAGCAGAAAGACAGCTGCTTCAAGACATCAGTGGTCTTGAGGCGTGAGAAGATGAAGTCTGCTAACTGGTCCGTGGAGTGGGTGCTGGGGTGTGCTGCTCAAATATGTATTCCCTCTTCACCCTGTCAGGACCCCGGCTCTCATTCCCTGGGTGTCCTTTCCAAGTCTGTTGGCTGCTGTAGGGTCCCTTCACCCTGACACCTCCCTGGAAATTGTTTCAGTTCCAGGAATCTCCTCACCCAAGGTTGCACTCCACCCCAGAGACAGTCCCTATCTGATGCTCGCACAGGTAAAAATGCATACTCCCCTAGTTTCAACCCGTGACATCTGTGAAAGCCCGTCCCTGCTTCACAGCTCCCTGTGGGACCCCCTGAGCCTCTCATGTAACTGCCTCACAGGTTCGTTGTTCCTCTAACCAGTCCTTCTCCGGAAAGTCTCTGCTTTCTGATCCTACATAATTCCCTTGCAGGTGTTGTTCTGGAGAATGCTCTCCGGTAACCCAGGTCCCTGGAAATCTCCCTTCCAGAGGCTCTTTCCAAGGGCATCTGACCAAGGCAGTGATGGAGACTTCCCTGGAGTGCTGCTCAGCCTTGGTGCTTACTAATCTGCATTTTTCCAGTGGTGACAAGAAGTCTCAGTGTTTTCTTTACTAAGGGTGATTATTTACAAAATCAATTCAGAAATAAACTAGAGCTGCTTTTCCAAAAGTCTTGTCATGTCTGCTGGTGTTAGTAGATGAGAACTCGAGGCTATTGTCTCTAATTACTGTACCCAAAATATTTTAAGGGTGAGACACATTTATCTCTGTGTTCCAAATCAGTCAGAGTAAAGTAACATGGACAACTGTGAATGCTATTTTTCTCAGATGTCACCAGCATCATTGTGGGAATATCTGGGTTTTGTTTTGTTTTGTTTTGTTTTTGACTGTTCAGCTTCGTGATGCTGCTTTATTTTTTTCCAAACGCCTCACCTCCTGGTTTCTGTTTGCTGCACAGTCAGGGTGGGCAGACGGATGTGTGCTTCTACTGGGAAGATCTGTTAGGAATAGATCATTTAGTTTATGGAAACCTAATGAGTTATTCACAGAGAGCAGAGACTGAGTGTGTCCGTCTGCTGACCTGGAATCTTGTTCTGAGCAGAAACTCTCTGACTTGTAGATTTGAGATGACATGATAGACTGAGAGGTAAGGTGCATGGACAGGACAAGAAGTGTCTTTGGGGATCCAAGAATTGAAGTCTTTCTCTCTAGTCCCTGGTGACTTAAATCTACACGGAGCAGAGCACGGTTTTGTCAGTGGTGGCTCTCTTCACAAGCTTACGAGATCCAGGGGCTTGTAATTTTCTTCACTTTGATAGGCAAGTTTCAAGTTGCACCCAATAACAGAGCAAACAGTGCTGTGACTTGTGGTTTACAAGTTGGATAGGTGACTTCATTTGTTCTTGCTGATCAATGTGTGGCTTACGACATCAGCACCATTGATGCCACCTGAGAGCTTGGGAGAAATGCAGAATTTTGGTTCCTAGATCTGAGTCAGAATGTGCTTTCTAACAAGATGATTCTGAATTTCTGGGAGACATACAGGTGATGCTGGTGCTACTGGTCTACAGAACACATTTTGAGTGGCAAGGCTCGAGAGAGTTCTATTTCTAGTAGTTACACATTTTAGCCCTTCTGAGAGGCCGGGTTGTAGGTGTGTCCTCTGTAGCCCCCAGGGCTGTATCTGGCCCTACTCAGTGCCATGACAAGCCAAACAGTGAAGGAAGGCAATTAGACAAGGTGCACTGTCCCCCACATGATGATAGGGGATGGGCTATTCCCCCAAAGATGTGGGGAGTCCTAGTCTTATGGGTCACACTGCTGCCAGGTATAAGAACTAGAGCTTATAGCCCAGCCCTTAGAAATAGTTAATTGCCTCATGGAGAAAACTGGCCAAGAAACAGCTTTCACGTGGGGGACAATGTTGCCTGCCAAGGCTGAGAATGGCATCTCTACCAGCTGTTTAGAAAGTGGAAACAGAAGCCGGAGAAAGTGGAACCTTGAGAAAAGACATCAGAGCACAATGTAACTAAATTTCTAAAATGTAGAGAAAAGGCCCTAGACTGGGAGATGGAAGACCTGGACACTGGCTCTGGCTCAGTCACCAGCCAAATGCAAACACTGAAAGGTATTTGTCCTCACTGGGTTTCTTCAGTAAACTCTTGCCCAGCTCTTCTGCATCCAAGAACTCCTCTAGAATTTGCTGCAAAAACTGCTCTTGCCACAAGAGGGAGTTCTCTTTCTGAAATCATAGACATCCTATGTTATTGCCTTTAATGAAATGATTTAGGCAAACAACATTTGAGCACCCTGGAGTAAATAGTCTTCCAAAAACTATTAAAACAGGTTAAGTGATTCATTTTTTAACTTAAATTATGACTACTTCCTTACCTGAACAAAGCCAAAAAGGAGACCACTGAGAAAGAATGACAAACCACTTGGCAAAAACACGGACTGCAAGCCCGTGAACGTAGCCCAGGGGGCTGCCCTGGCTTTCCTCCTCAGCTTCCCTAAGTATGCCATGCCTGTTCAGTGCTTTCCTCCTCCTCCACAAACTGCAAGTTCTGGAGGGTGTCCAGGCCCTAAGAGAAAGGTTTTATGTGTCTGACAATAAGTTTGGGACACAAGATGTGTCTAAGTGATGATAAATAATTCAGTCAGGGAATACACGGGTACATAAGGTGATAGGAGACATCACCTATAGAATTCCAAACATGAAAAGTCAAATATTCCATGAAGCCTTATCACATTGCCTCTACAAGAGATGTTTCAAATACCTGAGTGTTAGGTGGCATGTGAACTCAACCCTCAGCTAAGGAGCTGAGATTTCCCTCCATTTGTCTTGGATCACAGAGAGCCCTAGTTACATAACCAATCTCACCTTGTTTGTTTTCCTTTTTCTTTCTGTTGTTGGAATGTTCCAGTCAGTTGACCTGCCTTCACCAGGTAGAAGACAGAAAATGGGGTGTGACATTTTGGCGAGGGCTGTGAGAAGCGGAAGCATCGGCTGACTTTTGGTGGGCTTCCAACAGCACCACTCCCCGCCTCTGACTACAGGGTGTGCCTGGGAGGTCTGTGCCCTCTCTGTGTGGAAGGCCACTCTCAAGGCCATCTGTTCAATGTGTCCCCTCAGGTAGACAGTCTTTCATTCATAGAGCCCGATGTTATTTAAGCTTATCCTTGGCCATTGTAATAACATTGAATCCCACAGGGAGGAAGGTAGTTCCCTTTACAGGTCTCAGGCATTTCTTCTAATGGCCTCAAGAAAGATGTTTCACTCTTATGCTGGAGTGTCTTTAAAACCCACTCAAACAGCTGCCAATTTCCCTCCTTAACAAAGAGGGAGACCTCAAGAGTCAGAGTCTTCAGGAGGTATCACTAGCTAGCTAGGCTATGAGGGTATTGCTTCATTTAATGTATTGTATATGATTGTTGTATTTATGGCAGTGAAATTGGTTTTCCATCCACAGTGACAACAGATTTGCTTTTTAAGTAAAAATGTGAGTTGAGTTACAGAAAAATATTATGTAAGTAATAGTCTAGGCAGTGCACAAATAAATCAAAAGATTAAGCAGATGGTACAAGAAAGGATGTGGAGGGACTTGACAATAAACACCCAGGTCTATCTTCTGACTCTTATTATTTCTCACTTGTGCATATCTGGTTCTACGATGGGATTGAGTGCTAATGGGTTACTGCAGCCAGGCAGACAGAGAAAAACAAATGTGCACTAATTTCCTTTGAATTCATCAAGTTTTTACTTCATTACATATATTAAATAACCAATACTGCTCCTTGGAGACAAACAGGGGAAAGAGGAAAATTCCTTTTGTGCCAAATAATACAGTTCTATGTTAAGTCCCATTGCAGCCCACAGGCAAAACATAGCTGCCAGTGCCATTTCAAAGGAGGCTCTCTATTTCCATATCCCTGTAACTCAGAGTTAATAGCACTTGGTTTACCTAATTACAACAAATTCTTTACAATAATAATCCTTACAACTAGTGCTTTCTCTGGCCCTGAGCCAGACACCCAGTAAAGCAAAGACCTAACTGTTATTTCCTTTCATCAGGAAATCCTTTTTCTATTACCTTGGATATTTCTTATAATTTGTACATTTATCATCAACCAGTGCAATCATACTTCTCGAATTGTGTGAATACCTTGAAGGCAAGCCTGCCTCTCTCTCTCTCTCTCTCTCTCTCTCTCTCTCTCATTTGTTTACTGCTTGGAACAGTGCCTGGACTTCAATAAACATTTGTTGATTAACTGACAGATTAATTAACTGCACTGGTAGGAACAAGTCTTGATTTGGGGATTGCTTGTTTATGTAAAGTCACTGGAACATCCACCCTGGGTAGGTGCACATCACAGAACTGGCTTTGGTCTTCAAGAAAGAGATAAAGCACATACTAGCAGGCTATGCCCCACTTGAGAAATGATGGATTCCAAAGAATGCCAGAGGTTATCTATCACATTGAACAATGAAACCATCCCGGGTGGGAAAATATCTAAAAATTGGCCAAGGCCATCAGGAGAGAAGATTGGTTGGCAACTCACTGCGTGTTGCTAACAAGTACTGGTAAGTGTTCCTCTTGTGAAACAACACAGTTTTCAAAGTCTCCCGAGGTTATCGTGATTTCTTGCTTTTGTTTTCTTTTAAACATTCAATTGGTTTAATGCTCACTTCAGGTTTCATTTTGCCAACCAAAACAGTCCACTTTAGTTCTGTGGAAAATATAAAATCAACAGGAAAATTCAGGATCACAGAGTCGTTGGTTTAGAAGAGACTGATCCCTCGAGTCTCACCTGTAACCACAACACTTCGTTTTCTTAACAGATATTTACCTGTCAGAGAGTACTGGCAATACAATATGTAGTCCTCGCCCTCAAGGACGGTAATCACAGCTGAATGGGGAAGACAGACTGGGGAGCCAGTAACAGCAAGTCATACGTGTCATAGGTCCTGTAAGAGGAGAAACTTCAGGGTGCTTGTGGAGCATGGGGGTGGGGCACGTACCCAGTCTCTCAGGGGTGTCCAACCCGTGGCCTGCGGGCTGCATGTGGCCCAGGATGGCTATGAATGCTGACCAACTCAAAATTCTAAGTTTACTTAAAACCTTTTTTCTGCTCATCAGTTTTCATTAGTGTTTGTGTATTTAACATGTGGCCCAAGACAACTCGTCTTCCAGAGATGCCAAAAGGTTGGACACCCCTGCAAGTCTAAATGAATAGTGGGGGCTGCAGGGTCAGGGACAGCTTCTGGGATGATGTTGATAACTTCGACGTCTTGTAGGACTCAGCCAGTGAAGATGAGTAAAATGCTCCATGAAGAGGGAAGAGCATGCTTTCCTTAAACAGGTCTCAGCCTGTTTCCACTCTCAGGTTGCGTGTTACTTTGCTCTGCATCCTGTTTCTCTCTGTACAGTCTTGCTAAGTCATCACAAAAGGTCACGGCTGTGGACTGAATGTATGTGTCCCTCCCAAATTAATATTTTGAAGTCTTAATCCTCAAAGCAATAGTACTTGGACATGGAGACTTTGGGAGGTAACTAGGTCACGAGGTGGAGCCCTCATGAATGAGATTAGTGCCCTTATAAGAGGACATGAGAGAAATGGTCTCTCTCCACCAAGTGAGGGCACAGCAAGAAGGCAGCCATTTACAAACAAGGAGGCAGGTCCTTACCACATAACAAATGTGCAGGCACCTTGATCTTGGACTTCTTAGCCTCCAGAACTGTGAGAAATAATTGTCAGCTGTTAAACAGACCCTATCCATGGTATTTATTATTATTATCTATGGTGGTGATAAACTTCAGTCCATAACCCTGAAGGAGTGTAATCTGACCTGTTCCTTCCAGTCTAAGAGAGGATAGTGCCTCCTTTATTATCCCAATAAAACCTTTTATAAACTGACAGTAAACTTTGGTCAGGAACCCTGAAATTGCCCTTGAGCCAGGTGACCGGGTGGTAAATAGAAAACCTGTACATGCTCCTGCCTCTGGGGAGCATCGGAGCTAACGTCGCTGTCAGTGGTTTGCCCAGTACGTCGCAATGTCCAGCTTTTAGAGCGCTTACATTTTTAAAACCTGTTTCTTGTTCTCAGATGACAAGAGAGAGAAGTCTTCTTGAATTACAGGCTGTCTTTGGACAAAGAAAATTACAAATGCTTCTGGCTGGCAGTGAGAGGGGAGGAGTAGGTGACAATGACCAAAATGTCTTCGAAGTTTCCCTAAGAGACTCTCAGAAGATACCATCCATTTCTCTTTAGGGGAAAATGGAACCACCACTTTTAATTTTTTTAAAGCATGCTGATTTTTCAATAATTTATAGGAAATGAAAAGCTACATAAAATTATTTTGCTTAGAGTTTTAAAGAATGCTTTGTATTTGGAATATTTTAAGACTCAAAGACATTACAAAAATAGTATAAGGTGTTCCCAAATACCCTTCACCCAGTTGCCCCCAATGAAAACATGCACCCAACCATAGTACCTTGTCAAAACTGGTTTGCCTTAAATATGTTAACTTTCTCCAATAGAAGTTTAATTTGTTATACATTTGTTCATTTTTTAAGCCATTAATTCCACAAATACTTAACAAAGGCTTACTCTGCTCCAAATGGGGCACCAGACCTAGTTGATGAAAGTTGACTACAACACGGTTCCTTCTCTCAGGGAACTGACAGTCGTGGGGTGGGGGCAGCAGCCCATGACAGTGTGTGTGTCCGAGGACACACATGTGCTTTGGGTAAGTGGAGGTGGGGAAGGAAGGAAGAGACAGCAGATGAGTTATGATAGGCAATCGGGGCCCAGATCATGAAAGGCTCTGTTTGCTAAACTACCTTTGAAAGTTAATTTCCAGTTCAGGGTAAGCCATTGGTGGACTTTGAGCTGAGAAGTGATATTACTATATTTGCATTTGGGAATGATGCCCCGACAGCATTGTTATGGAGGATGCATTTAAGAAAAAAACCCAAGAACAGGGAGATGGGAGTTAGGAGTCCCCATTCAATATAAAACTGAGGAGAAGGACAAGGCCAGGGGCAGCAGGAAAGAGAGGAGGCAGAATCAATAGAATCCAGTGGTTGGGTATTGGGGTTGAGGGCTGAGTGAGAACATAAGTCCAGGCTTACTTTTAGGTCTCAGGATCTGACCACTGGGAGGTATGAATGCAGACAGAAAACAAAGAAAGGAGGAAGAGAGTGGGAAAGAAACTTTGCTCTGGACACATTAAACAGAAGTGAAGTTATCCAATTGACAATCATTTATACTACAAGCTCCTCCAATAATGTCATTCGATATCATTTTTTTTATAATGTTGTTGAAATGCCATAGGAACTTAGCCTATGGTAAAACTGGTTTCATTATATGTCATTTCACTTAGAGTCACAGAACCTATTGATGGCATTAGTGAGGAATTACTGTATATGGCCAATATGGATGATGAAATATTACTAATTTATTATAGCTTACATTTTTCAGTACCTGGTTAGAGCTGCAAACTGGTCTTAGGTGAGACAACTAAGGCAAAGTGGACTTCCCGTCTTTTAATTCATTTTGTTCCTTTGACAATAGTATCTTTCCATCAAAACAATAGCTTGGAGGCCATCACCTTTGTTCCCCCAGAGTCATGCACATAGTAGGTGCTCAGCATTTCCAAAATGAATACACAACTGCTCTTTTGCTTTCTTAGACTATGTAAGTACCTTCTACCTTAATCTCTTTCCCCTCACCAGCTGACATTCCATCTGTATGCCCCCAGTACCTCCTCTTCCCTTTGTTGGAGCTTTGACAGAAGCCACTAGAGGGTGACATGACAACACCCACTTAAGTGGCTCAACAGAGAAATCCTTCCTTATTCAGCAGAATGGCAGGGGATACTCAGCCACCCACATCCATTGAGAAGAGAGGGAGGTGGTGTCACCAAGAGACAAAGCATGTGATTGTCACCCTACCAATGCCACCAATACCACACCAGAGACAAGAAACTTCACATCTCTGGATTCTGTTTTCTCACCTACAGAATGGAATACAATACTTATTTTTGCTCACCATTTCTAGCTGTATGAAGTTTAAGATATTCTGTAAGGTCCCTACTCCAATAAAAGCAGTCTGGCAGCATGGCAAACAATAATTGTTTTTAAAGTGGACTCTTAACATTAGTTAAGTGTTAGCATAAAGGTTTTCAACTGAATTTTGGTAAGAATTTTGGCAAATAAACTCCTTTTGCTGATATTGTTAAATTATAAGCAAATGGGAAACAACTTGGCAGCATATGAGACATCAGTTCACTCTTTTACCTATTGAACAAATACTTCTTGGGTGACTGGTGATACAGCAACTAAATAGAGCTCACTTTCCTGAGCTTAAGTTCTAATGAGGTGAGGAGCGGGAGAGGCAAGCGCACCTTGACAGAGGGTGCTAAGCATTGTGTGGGTAAGGTGTCTGGCACCACATGCTATTAGTAATCATCACCATTGTCCTCATCCCTGTGTTTGTGCCACACTTGGGGCTTCCAAAGCACTTTCCCACTCATTGTTTCATTCTTCACATCAGAGGGAGGACAGATGGCTTAGGAGATAGGGAAACGGAAGTTCGGAGAGGTCAAGTCAGGAGGCAACATCGTGCAGGTGGGTGTGGTTCAGTGGTAACACACAAGGTTTTGGCTCCAGAAACACTAGCGCCCAAGAACAATCTGATAAAGAGGTAAGTAGTTGTGGATTGACAAGTTGATTGCATTTAAAGGAAAACCCATGCAACACTCAAGCAACTATGTACATTTCTGCACTTATCTCTCATTGGTAGGAAGGGCTTTGCTCACAATAGAAGGAGCTGAAGGAAGAAGCAGCAGGTAAGGAGAGGATCCTTTGTCGTGACAAGATGTTGAAAACCTTGGCCTGTTCTCTGAGCCTAGTTGGACACTCCCAAGTAAATCCTCTAGGGTGGGGTGGGGTGCAGAGGGACCCCTAACTGGATTTCTCATTCTGTACCCCCAAGTGCTATCACCACCCCAAAGAAGCCCCTTAGGAGAGCAGCCATCTCGGTTCTGGAACTTTGAGGCTTGGAATAACTTGTACTCTTTTGGAAACAGTAATTTCTTCAGCAACCAGTTCTAAGTACCACAAAGGGTAAGCAGTCAATAAATATTCATTAACTAGCTAGATAAGGGGATGATTTTAATAATATAAAAATCATTTTACATTACAATGCTGCCTGTGTTATTTCTGGATTCATTTTCCAAATTTATGTTAATAAAAATGTGTTTCACCAGAGCATATCCCCTTTGTTAATAGAAAAATATTTATTTCTGGAAAACAAACAAAGCTTGGTGACTGCAGGAAGCTTCTTACTACTACTAATTATATGTGACCAGCCATACATTGAGGTAGATAATGTAACTGTTGCAAAATGCTGGCCCACCTTACTTAGTTGACTTAAAGGGACAGCAAAAAGTGGTTGAACTTAAAGGAAGGGGACAAATTCTAACCCCAGGGTCTGTGTGAAGCCCAGCACCAAATGTGCTATAATACTGATATAATATCACATTTCCTTAGAATTTAATGAATATATTTCCATTTGATTCAGATAACACTTTTTCAGTCCCTGCGGGTGCTGGGCTTGTTGGCTTTGTTTGGAAATGTAATCTTGGAAATTTCTGTGAGGATGACTTACAGGATTGTAGAATGAGTGAAGACCCTGACACTGTAGCCACCTTCTCTCTTCTTTGGATCACGAGGTATTAGAAGGAAGGTGTCTCCCTGGATAGCTGCTATACTACGTTACACATCTAAAATGTTATGATTACTGCCACTTATGTTTTGTGCTGATTGAGTTAGAAACAAATAAACACAGAGAGAAAATGAACTTGGCGATAGGGCCCCAACAAAGAGAGGCAAAAGCAATATCTGAGGATTGCTGTTGTCTTTTTAATACAGAGAGGTGTCAAGGAGGAAGAAAAAATATTTCCTGTGACACGTATTTATGCTCATTTTTGTTGTTGCAAATCCAGCTTTAATTATGGCTGTGTTTTTGTATTTCCAGACACCTCTCAGGGAGAGGACAATGTATTCTGCGTAGTGTCAGAGCAGCTGAGGCCGTGGTTTAGCAGTGTGGTTTTCCCAGGGTATGGAGGCCTGGGATTGAATGAATGGGTACTGGGGCTGCTGATTTTCAGAAACCAGCCCTGCCCTTCCGGCTGGCATGTTTGAGAAAGCTTGTTATCTGGGAGAGACCTATTCATCTGATGAAAGGGTGAGGTCATCGGGATGCCTCCACCCTTCCTACGTTTACAATGCTGAGACCTTTTCTACCAGTGTTGGATGCCAAAACCTGTGAGGGGTGGAGTCCACCAACCAAACTGAACCAGGAGACTTGTCTTCAGGAGAAAGTTGATTACTATGACTGTGTGTGGGAGACTGGCTTGAGTGAGGAAAATTTCCGATGCACGGACTTGTCAAATAAACAAGGCAGTAGGTCTCACCTAAACCAACCCCATGGTGTTCTAATTTTTAAAAGCCGAAAAATTATATAACCTCTTTTCCTAAGCTATTCCCAACAATGAAGAAAATAAGATTGCTTTAAAGAAGTTAAACATGAAATGCATCATGAGATTTATATGATTCAGTGATTTTCTGTTCTGACTCAAGTTATATAATCAAGTGCTTTTTTTCCCCCCCCCAAATTCTAATCCCCAAATCCCAGTGTTACTCATGCAGAGAACATGCTTGATACATATTAGGGGATCAATGCATGTTTTTGAATGATTTAATCAATTACTTAAAAAGTTAATGCCTTCTTTGTATTAGGCATTTGAAGGGCATTAAGATTAACCCATTAAATTTTTTATTCCCAATGAAGCTACAGTTTAATAGGAGAAATAATATCCCTAAATATATTAGTAGCATACAAAATAAAAAGTAACTTATAGCACTTAAAGTTTTTTTCATTTCACCTGAACAACAACCTGAGGAGGTAGATACTATTATCATCTCTATTTTACATACAGCAAAAGCTAATCAGGAAATCTTTGTGAAGGAGAGGACTTTGAAGTAATTTTAAAAGAGAAGCTGAATCTGGGTATTCAGGGATAAAATTTGTGTCAAGAACATTGGAGAGCATGAGATTTTCCCTACTTGAAAGCTAACAGGGTAGTGTGTTCCAGTTTCTCAGGTAGTGGTAGAAGACATGAGACTCAGGGTTAGAAATGAGTAACAGTTTATTATTCATGTAGATAGCAGTTGCCAGAGTACTAGCATTTTTTAATGTTTGTTCCCTAAGTCCTATTCCCATATGGCAAAGAGCCAGATAATACCTGTGCATTCGGTGGGTTGTTAGAGAAGAGAAACCCTTAGTTTTGGGAACCCAAATCTTTTATAATGGGCAGTAGGTGGCTTTACTCTTGAAGGAGACATTATCTTCCAAGGCTGCTTTCTATATAGACATCTTTAAAAAGCCAGTGCAGAACCAAGAGTAGTCTGTGCTTTTGCTCATAAAACATGCAAAAACATGAGACCCATGGAGAAGTACCGTATTTTTCAGACTATAAGATGCACCATTTCCCCCCAAAATTTGGAGGAAAATTGGGGTGCATCTTATCATCTGAATGTACCTTACCTAGCTTACTGTGGGGGGGTGGGGAGCATCAGTGGAGCAAGGTCACAGGTTATTAAATATTTTGTCACATTTTTTGCTTCAAAAAATTTTTCCTATTTTTCTCCTCTAAAACCTAGGTACATCTTATGGTCCAGTGCATCTTATAGTCCTAAAAATACGGTACGTCCCAAGAATAGGTTGGGGATAAGCAACGCCCAGGAGAGGGAATGAGATGAGCGAAAAGTAGAAGGAGAAAGGTATGGGGCTCCTGTGGCAACAGTAAGTTGCTGAATGCCTGAGGGGAAGGAAGAAGTGGTAAAAAAAAATTGGAAAGCAACTAGGGGGCAAATAAAGACCTTTAAACATTTGGGAGAAAGAATTTTTTAAATTTCCTTTCATTCTTTTGCACTGCTCTTGCTGCTAATAATACCAAGTGATTCACCCTTTCGTTGGGAGATCCAGGCTCCAGTCCACTGGGCAGAGAAATCCTTCCAAAAAGACATCTGTCTTGAGGAGAAATTTGTTTTCTCCTCTGAGACAGGAGGCAGCTTCATAGGGTCCCACACTACTCTCCCCTTGATGAGAGGCACTTTGCCAGCCACGGCCATCTTCCATTGGATGACAGGGGGAGTGTGAAAACTTGGAATGTGTCTCAGTGGATTACAAACCCACATCCGCCTGCTTCCTGCAAGGGTGTGGCACCACTTACTGGTTCTGCTACTTGTCAGTTTCCAAGTGCCATCTGAAGTGGGCAGTAGTGAAGATGCCTGGCTTCATATGTTCACACAGATCTGTCATCCTCCCACATCTGTTTCCCGGTGGGGAAACCTGGGACAATGGGTCCTGACACATGTTACCCTGTCACTTGGAAGAAAGTATGCAGATAAAATTATGGTCCTGATGGCAAGGAAATTACTTCAGGTTAATTCTAAGTTACTCCAGGATTGAGTTAAACTCCTAATGATAATAATTTTAACATTCTCTTTATTGGAATAGGGGAAATGACAAAGAGAATTTCGTCAAAGGCCTGGGGTGGGGGCTCTATGCACATTTAGTTACGATGTTTGTGTTAGCCTGCCTGGGCTGCCACTGACAAAGTACTGTGGACTGGTGGGCTTCAGCCACAGAGGTGTTCTTCTCACAGTTCTTGAGGCCAGAAGTCTGAGATCAGGGTACCAGCTTGGCTGGTGTCTGGTGAGAGAGTCCTCCCCTTAGACTGTAGGTGGCTGCCTTCTCGCTGTCTGCTCACGTGGCCTTTCCTTGGTGCGTGAGTGCTGGGCAGGGCACACTTTTTGGTGTGTTGTCCTATTAGATCAGGGCCCCAGTTTTATGACCTCGTCTAACCATAATTACCCCCTGCAGACCCTATCTCTAAATACAGTAACATTGGGGGCTAGGGCTTCCACATATGAATTTGGGGGGTGGGGGAGAAGGTGGGGGACACAGTTCAGTCCATAGCAAATTCATTTAATTCTCAACCAACTCCAAAAGTCTTGGCCTCCACCATACAGATGAGGAAGTGGGCTCTGAGAGGTTCAGGGAACCGTGACACTGTTGAGGGAAGGGCTGGAATTTGCAACCAGAATACTGAGTTTCTGGTTTCAGAGCTCACTTGATCTCAACATCATGGGCTGCTGCCTTCCAGTGGCCACTGGCTAATGTCTCCTATATACCGAGTACTACCAAGTGTCAGCAGCTTTGCCATGGACTTTATAAAATTAATTTAAAAAAATTTTAAACTACCAAACAGCAAAGGGAAGGCTCAAGGTAGTTAAATGACTTGCCAAAGAGCACAGTTAGGAAGCAAAGTGATCAAAAACTTAAATCCAGATTAATTTTATTCCCATGCCAATATTTTTATTCTGTTTCTCTATTGTCCATTGGCGGGGGGGGGGGGATGTCAATTACTCACTAATCAATGACTTCATTAGAATGCATTACAAACCAGTGTACTTCAACTTTCTGAAATCATCAACATTTTCTAACATGGAAAAATAATCCTCAGAACATTCATCAGGTGGCAAATTTTTAATATCTGTAAATGCAACTGATATCATAATCAAATTAATACTGGTTTGTGCTTGAAGTTTCATGTCAAAGGGAGGCCGGTATGAATTGCAATGGAGTGGAAGAAGTATTAATTAGTATTGAGTTGGCAGGCCATGAAAATTTCAGTAAAGCATCTTTTGTTTACGTTGTGTCTGGTCCAGCAAAAGTTTTGTTTTCCACCCAAAGGTGGCAGCACAGGTACTGTTCCTTTTTGGTGTGCTTTTGATTGCATCTGACGGAGTGGAGACTTCCAGAGCTTCAGGGGACCTGAATGATCATCTAGGACAGATCATCTAGGACAGCCACGTAATTCTGAAGCATAGGGAGCTGAGGCCAGCAAAGATTCTGTGTCCGGCTAAACACACCACAGCTTTTTAGAACCACAGCCCACACTGAGTCCAAGTTACCCGACTCTATGGGCAAAGCTGGGTAATAAATTCACTGCTAACAGGTGAAGATGAGAGAGTAAACTTGAGTTGAAGGAAGGAAGGAAAGAAAGAAGGAAGGAAGGAAGGAAGGAAGGGAGGGAGGGAGGGAGGGAGGGAAGAAGGAAGGAAGGAAGGAAGGGGCATTGGATATTTGATGTAAACTTAAAGGCTTACAACATGCTATAAATTTACAGAAACCTCAAAAGCCTAACTGCATGTACAAAATAGAGCTCATGTTTTAGGGAACAGTTTGGAGCCCCTTGTTAGGTACAATATCAGATGTATTTGTGCCATGTGTACCAAGTTAGCACACCTGGGAGCTTTTAGAAATGTAGGGGTTCAGCCCTCTTTCTTCCAGAATTGCTAAATTAGAATCTGCGTTTTACAAGATCCCAAAGAGATTGAGAGACGTATTAAAGATGGAGAAGCCCTGGTCTCGAGTCTGGACTCCAGACAATGGCATGGTTCTAAAGTGTGGTTGCTGGACCAGTAGCATCAGCATCACCAACTGAGTCAGAAACTCTGTGTAGGGCCCAGCAATCTGCTTATTACAGGCGCTTCTAGTGATGTGGATGCGAAGTCTGGGAGGCACTACTCTGACCCATGCTGACTTATTTGCCCTCAAAAGTCTTACATCTCTGGGAACTGTATCTGCAGGAGTTTCTCTAAATTGTGATGTCATCTCCTGCCTTCTTCCCTTCTGCCTGACAGTGGTTTATAGCAGACTTACTCAAATGACTTTGCTTCTGCTTAATATCATATGTATCACATGTACATGTATGTGTATACAAATGCATCTGCATTTGTATCTGTATCTCAATCTCTATCTCTATCTCTATCTATCTGCTAAGCAGCCAATTTCCAGGTTAAGGTACCACTAGGAACCAATAGCCAGTTAGGGAGAATGACAGTGCCTGAAATGGGAACACTCCAACCTTCAGAACTCACTAAAGAGGAAAACACATGATTTGACGTCACTTTGGTCTGACCCCAGCCCTACTTTGACATGCAGAGATGGATGCGTGGGGCCTTTTATATACCTTTCAGGAGCCTATGAAGTGACCAAAATTTATAAACCTTCTGTGATAAAATTCCAAATGGGTGCATATGCAGAAGCATGTGAAAGAACGCACCAACACCTGCTCTCCCACGAGGAGAATATCGAGACGGAGAGGTTACTAAGGGAACAAGGGACTTCACAACTCTGTGCTCTCTGTAAATACATAAACACTTCCTGGAGCACAGGCAGTGCTGTCTGCGGTAATAGGGCCCGCAAAGATTTAAACAAAGGAAACTATATCACAGGACCATGGTGCCTCCAGATGGCAACAGAACCAAGTGAGATGACATGTGTAAGGGATTCGGTGTAAATATGCTTTTACATATGTAATATATGCCAACAAGGTTTGCATTGCTTTAAAACTATCATGAAATATTACTGTTTTCTGTACCTGGGAATTTTCAGAGCTTCCTTTCCTCGTCATTTGTATAACAAACAACTAAGAGGTGCTGTGGTTTTGCAGTTGAAACTAGAGCAGGGGTTGGCAAGCTTTTTCCATAAAGTGCCAGATAGTAAACATCTTGGCTTTATAGGCATATGGTCGTAACTAGTCAACTCTGTCCCTGCAGCTGGGGAGTAGCTGTAGACATGATATAAACCAATGGGCATGGCAGGGTTGCTACAACACTATAAAAACTGGAGGCAGGTGGAATCTGACCCCGTAATTTGCCCCTCCTGACCTAGAGTATTGGCTTCAGTTCTCACCTTGCTGATAAGCTTTCACAGTATTTGGAGGTCCAGGAACAAATGAGAAAGTAATTTCTCAATGTGGTGTTTTGGACGGAGGAAGGAGAGCTTTTAGCAAAGGTACTGTAAAGAATTCTACTCAAATTAACAGAACTATTTATTGCATGCCTAGCATGTTAAACATTGCTCTGGGCTGTGAGGGTGTGACGTTGAATGAAGCAGCTTCTCACGGTGTTTCCCATCTAGAGGATAGCTATGACACACGGGTTGGGTTGAGAAAGGGCATAATTTTGGGCAATAAGCTGTGATGTCAGAATAGGTCAATTTTGAGCACTTACCATATAGCCTGTCTGGACTGCGATGTCACCATGAAGAGAGACATGGTCTTCTTACCCAAGGAGCTTACTATTTACTATGACTGATAAAGGAACTCAGACCAGATATTAAAGACAATAAACACCAACTACATGGAGCACGGAACAGGGGAGGCTTCACGAAGCGGGTAGGGACTGAGCTGGAAGGTCTTGGGAAGGCGCAGGCAGACCTTCCCCCCAGGCTGGGGGCACTGGGAGCACATCCTTCTGCATCCGGGATTGGAATCCTTAGTTGATGAGTGGTGAGGAACCATGCACCTCTTCTTCAATTTTCTGCCAACTCTCACAAAGAAAGACCAAGTACT
This sequence comes from Tonatia bakeri, assembly GCA_004024845.1. Taxonomy (NCBI): domain Eukaryota; kingdom Metazoa; phylum Chordata; class Mammalia; order Chiroptera; family Phyllostomidae; genus Tonatia; species Tonatia bakeri. Next base: position 140,605 of record PVIA01002593.1, read on the forward strand.
CCCCTTCTCCCCAACATGGTAATCTGGAACTGTGGAAAATGGGCTATTTTCTTGTTTAGCTGTTTCTCTGGTCACTGCAACCATTTTGAGACCCAGGACAAAGCCCACTTCCTATGGATTTGGGTCTGAAGAACCTGCCACCTGAAGCCCCTTGTAGTACGGCCAGATTTCTTATAGCTGGAAAGATTATACTGGGCTACCCAACTCTGTAGAAGAAAAACAATGACCTTTCTCTAGATGCCTGTAACGCCATTGAAAAAAACCATGATTAGAACTAGAGTCTAAAAATACTAAAGAATTGCTCACCAGTCTGTGCTCTATAGATTATAAAACACTGTCACTGTGTCAAAGTTCAACCAACAAGGTGGCAAATGTGACGGTTGGCAGACATATTTCCTGAAACCCAACCTAACAAATACACACTTAAAAATATTTAATTTTCAATTTAGAAACAAATAAAGTTAGTATTCCTAAACACTAGAGGCAGGCTGTGAGAGTACAAATAAACTCATAAGAAAAATTACAAGGAATACTTTGGAAAAATAATAATGGTATATCACAGCTAGTATTTATTTGTTGTACATTTATTTACTATTTAGTATTTGCCATATTATGTAGGGCTGTCTATTAATTAACTTTTAATTAACTTATTAAACATTATAGTACCTCTGTCAACTCTGTAGTATTATTCTTGCTTTATTAGGAGCGATAAAACTGAAGCTACAAGGGATTACATAATTTTCCAAGGTCTCCCAGATGGTAAATCCTTCCCCAGCCAAAGGTTAAAACACAGTAGAAGACTGCCTTAGGTCTAACCAAGAAAATATTTCTAAAAGAACCTCCAAAGAGAAAATTTTAAAAGGGAATGTTGAAAACAGGACCTACATATCTTTGAACCTACAAACTGAAGACTCATCAACTATCAGTGCGGGTCACAAAAATTGTGGCCCAGGGTCACACAATGCATCAGTACCCAGGGCCCAAGTGTCTAATCCTGTTTCCCAGACTTCCTCCCATTCACCAGACCACGTAGCACCGTCTGTTCCTTCCACAAGATGCTAAAAGGTTTGAGAAGAAATATGCTAGCTGGTGACACCTACTAGGCTCATTCATTTTTCATTTACAAAACCTTGTCTAATACGGTTTGGAGTAGAAAGAGGGACAAGCTCCCAATTCCTTTTTTATTTTTAAAAGATTTTATTTATTTATTTTTAGAGAGGGGAAGGTAAAGAGAGAGAAACATCAATGTGTGATTGCCTCTTGTGTGCCCCCCACTGGGGACCTGGCCCACAACCCAGTCATGTACCCTGATTGGGAACTAAACCAGTGACCCTTTGCTTCACAGGATGACTGACACTCAAGCCGCTGAGTCACACCAACAAGGCTCTTAAAAAAAAAATTCCTACCTTGAAATTGTTTTTAGTTCTCTCATTGAAGATGTGTAACTTTGTTCTTCTGGAAGAATGAAGCCAATATTTGCTTATTGTATTTTAGAGGAGAGCCACAGTTGTGCATAATTAAACTCAAGAAGATAGAATGTTTTGTCCGCCAGGGAAAAGGCCTCGGAAGCTGTAAACACTGTGCCGCACAGTAGCTCGCCCTCTCTCTCCGTCATCCTGGAGCTTGGAGTGGGCACCTAGAATGCGGCTCTGGAATGCAAAGGCCGAGCTGCGAAGCCACTGTCACAGGCTTTGTTCCTCTGGAATTGTTTAGGAAGCTTCCTACGTCATGTGTGCTTTTTTCAGTAAGATCAAATTCTTAAGTGTGGAAGAAAAGAAACATTTCACATTTGTTGTCTCGTTTAGTTGTTACAGTGTCACTCTGACACCGGTGCTGTGACTCATGGTGAATTGCCTAGTGAAGTGTAACCTAGAAAAACAAAGATTTGAACTTTAAGCCTTTTAGATCCCAAACTGTATTCTTTTCTCTACTGTACTCTGTTCCTACTGTACCAGAAATGAGCTTATAATAGCTGGTGGCAGGATTTGGGGATAAAAATATCGTTCAAAATTTTTTAATTTTATTTTTTATCCTTATTTTAAAAACGAAGCATGTAAATAGGTCGCAAAACTCCATTGAGAATATCAAAATTTAAAACAATTACAACTACACCTAGTGGGAAATGAGGTTACTATTACGTAATTTTTAACATGTGTACAGAACGTTTCACACGTGCAGTGTGACTTCCCTGCCCGACCCTATTTATCCCCTTTCACAGGTTTGGAAGGAGAGCAGGGCAGGCGGCAGGGCTGGGCCCCAGCTCACAGAGCTTAGCTGACACTCGTCATCTCTCACCCGTCCTGGGTTTTCTGACTGCCTCGTCCCACGCTTTTTCTGTTAGTTAGAAGTTCGTGATTTGGAAACAGTCCCACCTGACATTCCTGCAGTGATTTTAGAAGACAAATTAACCCAGCACACAAGTGGATTGATACATTTCCATCACCAAAGAGGTGAGTAGAGCGGCTTTTTCCAGCCCTGCGCGCAGACTGATTTGGGCAGCTTTCCAAGGTACGCCTTGCGACCACTAGAGTTCAGGGTTACAGATCCACCTCGGGCCCCCCCCACTGCACCATGCTATCAGCCAGTTAACGTGTTTAGATTTATTCACTTATTTGAGCGACTGGATTTAGTAAAAGGTAGAAACGGACTTCTCCATGTTGATTTTTATTAAATCTTTATAAAAGTTAGGTATGCTTTATGCCTTGCCTTTTATATTTTTATGGTTCAACGATGGCCTTTTATTTCCTTCTTTGGTGAATTCAGCACATCCCGCTACTGATTCTTTCCGAGAGAAACTCAAATAATGTCCGACTTCGACTACGCACGGGATACGATAGCTTCTGCTGAGGCAACTTAAAATTGTTTAAGTCTATACATGGGATATAGTATTACACTCATTGTAAAAAAGAAATTCAATCAATATGAAGAGGGAAACCAAGAGGTATGCCCTCACCTACCTGAATCCCATCCCCCTTCTTAGAGATCGCCCATGGTAACAGTTCGGTGAGCTTTGCTTTAAGAATCTTTTCTTTGTGCCCTGGCTGGTGTGGCTCAGTGGATTGAGCGCTGGCCTGAGAGCTGAAAGGTCGCTGGTTCAACTCCCAGTCAGGGCACACATACCTGGGTTGTGGGCCAGGTCCTCAGTTGGGGGCCTGTGAGAGGCAACTGTTTCTCTCTCACACAACAATGGTTCTCTTCCTCTCTGTCTCCTTCCCTTCCCCTCTCTCTAAGAATAAATAAATAAAATCTTTTAAAAATATTTTTTTTCGCCCTGGCTGGCGTAGCTCAGTGGATTGAGCTCGGGCTGCGAACCAGGTATCGCAGGTTCGATTCCCAGTCAGGGCACATGCCTAGGTTGCAGGCCATGTCCCCCAGCAACCGCACATTGATGTTTCTCTCTCTCTCCCTCTCCCTTCCCTCTCTAAAAATAAATAAATAAAATCTTTAAAAAAATATTTTTTTCTTTGTGGTGTATAGATAGTTTTTTTTCAAAAACCTTATTAGCCATGCTTATAACTGTGGCTTCTCTTTGCAAATAGCGGAGTTTTTTAGGTTTTTAATTTTTTTTGGCTTTTTAAAAAAGGCTTCTTTTTTTAAGTTGAGGTGTAATTGACATAGAACATTAGTTTCATGTATATGACAATGATTTGGTATTTGTATACATTGCTAAATAATCATCACAGTAAGTATAGTTAAAATCCATTATTATACATAGTTATAGCACTTCATAGGGAGTTCTGACAACACCCAAGGTTTACACACTGTCCCAGAGACACAGTGAGGCATTGTTAGAAGATTATCAGCACATAATTTTAAACTTGCATCTCATGTACATGCTACACTGCCTCAAGCCAACAAATACAAAATATTTGTTAAAGCTTTATTATTCTAATATAATATGTAATATAGATCATATTACATGCTGTCATATGCAATATATAAAATATATAATGCTATATATTAAGGATTATATATATAATAAATCCTGTAGTTATCTTGAGAAGAAAAGAATCTTATAACTTTCTAAATGTTAAACCACTGCTTTAATGTCAACGTAGAGGCAAGCCCACGGTTTCTGTGATCTTGCTTTTAGAGCTGTTCCTTTACTAGTAAACCTTGAGCCTCATGAAATGGAAATAGCCTGTGCAAAGCACTGGCTTGGGAAGCAGTCTGCGGCTCTTCTTTTGTTGGTGCTGCTTCTCACTAGTCTGTGGGACCTGGGCCAACCACATGGACAGACATCTCTGGGTTGGTCTTTGCTGCAGTGCTTGGCCTGGCTGCCTTCCCTCCCCTCAGTCTGTCTGGGGCCTGCTGTCGCTACCCCCACACCTTCCCATCAGGGCTCAGAGTGCACCAAAGGAGTTGCCATTCAAGCCATCGTGCTACGGATGTGTGTGAGAGAACATACATGTGAGACACTCGTGGTGAGTGGTAGGTGTGGCAGGCAAAACCTCCAATCTAAAGAGCACAACTGTCTGTTCACTTTTGCAGTTCCACACTCAACGTCTTCTGCACTTCTAAAAGTTCAAAAATACCTTCAGGGTCTTTACTTCTCTGTGATTTTACATCACTTTCAGGGCCTGAGTGTCTTCATTTATAAAATAGCTTCTGAATCCACATCTCCTCAATTTTATATGAAATACATATTTATTGCTTGCCTGTTACATTTAAATCTACGCACCTCCATTATATGAGGCAATTTCAAACTTCTGTCCCAGTCACCTGCTAGAGTTTGCCGAGTCAATGCTATCTTCCTTGCAGGAATATCTGAAACATCTCATATGGTATGGCATTTCTCAACTCACAAAATCATCTAATTTATTAAAATAATTTGCACCTTCTTATTATCAGAAAGTCATTTCACCCATAAGTGAGGATAATTGGATGCATTTCACAAGAGAGAGAAAGACATGTTTTGCTACCTTGCCTGCTGTTGAAAAATTAAACTCTATAGTACCTGAGAAAATTAGATTTTTTTTTCCCAGGAAAAAGTATCATTTGCTCTGGAAGCTGTCCATGCTACTAGTTCCAAATTCTGTCACACTGACACCTTCTCAACAGCACGTGAAGAAATGGCTCAGCAACTGCAACTCCAAAAAGGAAGTTAGAAATGATGTGAAACATCAATTAAATAGGTGTCATTTTTATGGTGGTTTTTCTATCTGGCCGAATGAATAATGACTGCAGAGATATCCAGGTCCTGATCCCCAGAAACTGTGGATGTTTCCTTGCATGGCAAGAGGAATTACAGATGTGATTAAGTTAGGGAGCTTGCCATGGGGAGATTATACTGGCTGATCCAGCTCTTCATGACTTTCCCAATAAAAGGCCACCAGAGCAGATTTGACTCCAGCAGTAGGAGGTGTGATGGTGGAAGTAAGATTGGAGTGATGTGGCTATAAGCTCAGGCATGACTGGGAATACAAGGAATGCAGGTAGCCTCTGGAAGCTGGGAGGGCCAGGAAACAGATTCTCCCCTGGGGCCTCCAGAACGAACCTACCCTGCGGGCACTTTGGTTTTAGTCCCGTGAAAATAACTTTGGATTTCTGACCTGTTAGAGAATAATGTGTTGTTTTAAGCTATGTAAATTTGTACTAATTCATTAGAGCAGAAAGAGTGAACTAATATATCTTTTTAAAGGCATTATTCTTTAACAGTTTGAGAAAGTGCAACAAGTATCTTTAGGGCCATAAATAGTCTTTTGGTTGGTAAGCTTTGTAATGAAAATCGATATCTGATATAGTGCAGAAGAGATATTGATGACAGATATTCTTAGAAGCAGATGGGTAGGGGGATAAGGACAGGACGAGAATTACTCTGCACAGGCTGCGGAAACAAAGCACCCTACACTGGTGTCTTAAATGGAAACTTATTTCCCCCAGTCTGAGAGGCTGAAAAGTCCAAGATGGAGGTCCTGACTGAGTCAGGTCCGGATGAGAGCTCTCTTCCTGGCTCATAGCAGCTGCCATCTTGCTGTGAACTCCCACAACCTCTTCTTTGTGAGTGTAGGGTGGGGAGAGAGATGGGAGAGAGCAGAGAGACAGAGAGAGAGAGAGCGAGACATCCTTCTTATAAAAGCACTAACACCACCATGGAGTTGGTTACCCACCCTCATGACCTCACCTAACCCTAATCACCTCCCACATGTCCACCTCTGACTGCTATCACATTGGACACTAGGACTTCAGGGTATGAATTTTCAGAAGACATAATTCAGTCTATTAGCAGAAGGTAACTAATATCTATGATGATTATCTCTTTTTGGAGATGTTATACTGTGGCCTGAAGAACTGTGGGTAAAAATTAATGACTTAATTGGAAATTAGAATATTTACAGTATCTGAATTTCAGAAGTCTTGTTACCAAAGATGAAAAGCTGGAACTATTTTTTTGTACTTTTGAATTCACAGGATACATTTAGAGATAAAGTCCTACTTGACACACAGCTGATGTCCAATTCATGTCAACACATATTAGGAGTATGGATGCATAACCCCTTTGCAAATAAAATTGGTTTGGTGCCTGTTTTCTATAAATGCATTTGTTCTTCTTTGGACATAAACACAGCATGTGAAAATACACAAATAAAGTACTATGTTCTAAAATATTAACCTAGATGTTGAACCACTTTTTTTTTAGACCTCAAGAATACCATGGTTAAAGAAAAAGTTATGTTAGTAGCTCCTAATAAAGGAACCACGGATTCCTTGGGCACACATTATTAAAGATGGTAAGAATGCTCGGATCCTTGCTTCTTGTAGAACTTCTTTGTTTATATTGTCTCCAATTAGCTTGTAGATATGGATGAATATACCATGTTGTCAGACAAAAGTGGATGCATGGAGCTGTCTACAGAAACCATGTGTTCCAGAAATCTCTTCTCATATGTAATAAGTTCCGGTCACAAGATTTCACTGGAGTTTGAACCTCCTGGTGGAAGACAAAATTCTATGCAGATTCTTACAGGAACAAACCAGAAAGATATATATAAAGTGTAAAACATTCTCTAAGGCTTAAATACTTATCTTCCAGACTGTCTACAACATAAGGTTATGCAATTTGTTTCAATGGATCACAGAAACTTGCTAGTCTTAGTAGAAGCGGTATCAGGAAAGACTTCACTTCAGAGATTATAGTGACTCTAGTCAAGGTGAAAAGACAAAGGTCCACTACTCCTGGGAGAAGCTATCAAGTAAGTTCTTATAGCAACAACATACTCTTTCATGAAATGTCGGCCTTTTAAGAGCAATTATGAAACCTCTTTCTTAAAGGGACCCCCCTTGTCAACTCCTGTTGCAGGCATTTCTCAAGGTTTATCTAGCTTCTTATAAACATATGGGTGCCCAGAGCTGTGTGCAAATATTCACAGAAATAGTTCAGGTTAGCCTAAGACCATTCTTAGCTGGGTTGACTACAAGTCAACATTGCTCAACAGAAATATAATGTGGCTACATACATAATCATAAGTTTGTCACCAGCCACATTAAAAATGGTAAAAAGAAACCAATGAAATGAATTTTGATAATATATTTTGTTTAACTCAATATGCTAAAAATGTTATTTCAACATATAATCAATATTTGAAAATACTGATATATTTTACATTTTTTGTACTGTCTTTGAAATCTGTCATATATAGGGGTGAGGAAAATATAAGTTCACAGTTGTGAGTACATGAAACACAGAGTTAATAATGCTATTGTAATAATCATAACCTACGTGTCTTTTTCCATACAAACAACTATAAACCTACTTTTGTTCACCATTGTCTTCTATAGTCATGGCCCATCTCAATTCAGACTGGACACATTCCATGTGCTCAGTAGCTACATGTGGCTGTTTGCTATTTTGGCACCTGTTCTACTTGAAATACCATAGTCATTAGCCTAGTGTGCTATTTAAATTCAAATTAAAGTTAACTAATACTAAATAAAATTGAAAGTTCAATTCCTCTGTTGTGACAGTCTTACAGCCTACCCCATTGGGCAGCAGGAATATAGAGCATTTCAATCATCATAATTGAATGGTGCTGGCTTGAAGAGTTAAAGAAAGAGTTCCCTACCTCTAACCCTCTCCTTGAAAGGGTCAGACTGCTCTTCTGGCATTCCTATGCCTATACTTCCTGCTTACAACAGAGCTAGGCTGCAGTAGGCATGTTTGAGCTCCAAGGCTGGATAGTGATTGTCACCGCTATCAGATGGCATTTTAGATGAAGCCCTCATTGTCAAGGTATCACTCAACTTTGATGAGAAGCCTAGAGCAGTACCAGTCCTCTTGGGAGGATGCTGACCTTGAGTCTGAGTTACAGGATCCATGGAAACTCCATCAAGGCACTAACTTGAAGTTTATGTGACAATGTAGATAGAGATTTTTCTCTAAACAGCTCTCTGATCCAGTCTTGGAATTGGCCTTCCAAGATTATAGGCATAACAAAGAGGGATTTTCAAACTCTGCTTCTTCTATACACTTTGGATTGGTTTTTCAGAGGAATTTGGATTGAGGATATAAATGTTTGCCTCAAATTGCAATTATTTCCTTAGCCAAAGGGGATTCAAGGAACATAAGAGCATAGAGAGGCAAATGAAAATTTGCAATAAGCAACTTCATTTCTTCAATAAATATTTATTAAGCTGACTGTGAGCTAGACACTATGTTAATTGCTAGGGGGATAAAAGGAAGCATAAGACTTGTTTCCTGTCCTTAAGATGCTTGAAGGTAACCAGAGAGATTAAAATAATCAGTTATGATAATAACTTCCCTTATGGAGCACTTATTCCATTCTACAAACCATGCTCATCATTTTATATAATTTCTCCTAAGGCTCCTCAAAATCCTAGGAAGTAAATAACTGGGCAACTGTCAAAGCAGAGATTAAATAGGATTTAAGGAGACACTGAGAATCTGGGCTTCTCTTTTATCTAAGGGTGGAGACATCAGACCACAGGAAGAAACCTTATTCAGAATAGTAACACAAAAGTGACCATCTGGTTTTATAAATTAGAGTATTGTAATTTATTTTTTTACTTGATCAACCCAACACTACTTCTCTAGGTCCTTGGTATGCAAAACTGTTCCTAGGAAGAGATAGCTCAATTCATATACGAAATACAAAATTCTTCAGAGGGGGGAGGGACAAGTACCAGGCCCTCTTTTCATGTCTTCCTTCTGAGACTTAACTTTATGGAGGTTGATTAGGATGAACTAGGTATGTTCCGTCAAGACTCTCTGGTTGGTGAACTGGATGAGAAATATATGTCCATGTGTTTGGTCAGCATGAGAAACCAAGTTTTATGCATGGTTGCTAATGGAAATGCCCAGGGTTTTGATACCTTTGCTGTGATGCCCAAAGTCTCAGTTCCCTAGAAGAGGGGAATGAGGGTAAGTGGGGAGCTTCATAACATGTGTTAACTGCATAAAGTCTCTGGAATACTCAAAATCAACGCAATGTGTAGATTTTGTCAAGCCCAGAGTTTCCTTAAGTCATTCACTGAGATATGAAGAAGGACAGATTATATATGTTTTGGAGATCAAACCCTTGTCTGATGTGTCATTGGCAAATATGTTCTCCCATATGGCTGGGTCGCTTTTCATTTTGATGATGGTTTCTTTAGCTGTGCAGAAGCTTTTCAGTTTGATGTAGTCTCATTTGTTTATTTTTGCCCTTTATTTCTCTTACTCCAGGAGGTATATTGGCAAATACACTGCTAAGTATGATAGCTCAAATTTTCCTGCCTATGTTTTCCTCTAGGACTTTTATGGTGTCACAACTTATTTGATTTCCAAAATATATAAAGAACTTATATAACTCAGCAGACAAACAATCCAATTAAAATATGGGCAAAACACCTGAAGAGACACTTCCCAAGGAGGTCATACAGATGGCCCATAGATATATGAGAGAATGTTCAGCATCACTAGCCATCAGAGAGATGCGTATTAAAACCACAGTGAGATATCACCTCACACCTGTCATAATGGCCATGATAATCAGTCAATCAACAAGTGCTGACTAGGATGTGGAAAAAAGGGAACCCTAGTACACTGTTTGGTGGGAATGCAGACTGGTGCAGCCACTCTGAAAAACAGTATGTAATTTCCTCAGAAAACTAAAAATGGAACTTCCTTTTGACCCAGTGATTCTGCTGCTGGAAATATATCTTAAGAACTCAGAATCACCAATTCAAAAGAACTTATGCACCTGTATGTTCATAGCAGTGCTATATAAAATATCAAAGTGCTGGAAACTCTGCCTAAGTGCCCATCAGTAAATGAATGGATAAAAAAAAACATGGTGCATTTACACAATGGAATACTACAGAAAGAAAGAAGGAACTCCTACCTTTTGCGACAGCATGGATGGAACCAGGAATATTATGCTAAGTGAAATAAGTCAGTCGGTAAAAGACAAATACCATATGATCTCACATATAAGAGGAATCTAATGAACAAAATGAACTAACAAACAAAATAGAACCACAGGCATAGAAACATGGAACAGATTGACAGTGACCAGAGTGGAGGGGAGAGGGGTATAATTGTGGAAAGAAGGAGAATGGACTAGTCAAAAAACATGTACAAACGACCCATGGACATGGACAACAGTGTGGGAATTGGCTTGAGAGCAGGAAGTGGGTTGGGCAGATGAAGGCAAATGAAAAATTGGGACAACTGTAATAGAATAACAATAAAAATGATAAGAAATACTGTATATAGCTTTCCATCTGAGCATCTTTTGAATTAATGTTTCATGGAACCAGTTTGAGAAAAGCTACAGAGATCTGTCCTATTCAGGGCTGTCATTCCCCTTTACTCAACCCAATCCTGAAATACATGTGTGTTGGTTTGCCTAGGAAATGAATATACGACGGATGGCAAATATTTACATCTCAGAATCAAAGTACAAAATGATTTTCACTGAGATGAGTAAAATCATATTTCCCAATTTATATGCTGAAGTTTGAATGAGGGTAAATAATGAAAAAAAAATCAAATCTACAAATAGTGGGTCTCCGAGTTCTGTTTCAATGGCAGTTCTTGTGAGGAAGAGGATTTGCAATGTCATTAAGTTCAATATGAAACAACTGTGTCATAACTAATAAAAAATTCATGTATATTTTGGTGGCTCTTGAAGTTTCACTTACAGCCCTACACTGCTATGCTATTATGTTCTACTTGGCTTCTGTTGTTGGCAGCAGATTTCTGAGGGAGCCAAAGCAGTTCCATGCACTGTGCTGTATCATTTATTGTTGACTGGGTTATGATGGGACTCTTCCTGAATTCTCTTTACTGTATGGTTCTGAGTTAGAGTTAAGACAACAAAGATTCTATCTGGGAATGTGGGTGGTGCAAGTCTAGCAACATCCACTGCTCTCTGAAGGTTGTGGTGTAAGATGAGTTGACAGACTTAGAGATGATAGGTTGTCCTTGTGCTAGACTCTGCATCTAGCTTTTCTTCCTGACTACTGACCCTGCTGACCAATGGTGGCCCCAGCCCATCACCAGAGGCTGGGATGCTGATCCACCATCTATTCCCATAGATGTTTCCACCAGCTCCCTGTTCATGACACTCCTTTTGGCAGTAAGTTGATCTAGGTCTCTTAGGGCAACCTGGTCACCTCTTCTAATTTCCAAACTGCTCTTTTTAGACCTTGACTTCCTTGCTCCTCTCACAGTTATGTAATTCTTATATTAATTCCCTTATTTCATAGCTCATATCTGATTCCCCAGTTGAACCCTAACTCATGCAATTGTATAACAATTGCCATAACTGACATTATAATGTTTAGCTATTATTGCTATATATCTTGAGAGTGCTTATTCTTTGCTAGGCACCATCCTAAGAGTTTTTCACATAATAACTCATTTATTTTGCCTAGTAGTCCCATGTAATAAATACTATTATTATTTCTACTTTATAAGTGAGGAAACAGAAACACAGAGAGGCTGTGAAATTTGTTAAGGTTTCTCAAGTTAGTGAATGGCAGCACCATGATTCAACCATAAATTCTGACTCTGGCATCTGTTCTCTTAACCACTACAGAGATGAGGTCGATCAGAATGCTGGAGAGTTGAGGAATAGTCAGAAAAAAGAATGCCTGAAAAATAATGGGGATCTCTAACCTAAAACATAATTCACAGTAAGATTTCTAACTATCTCAGGGAGAGTGACAGGAAGAAGGAGCAAGTTTGTTTATTCCTACTCTCTTTGAAAGAACTAGTACTATTTAGTAGAAATTGGGAAGATTTCAATACTTTAAAAACACTCTAATTATTAGAGTGGTTGAAAAGCAAAACGTCCTGCCATACTGATATTGTTCAATGAGAGACAAAATGGTCATCAGTCTGGGAGATGGCCAGGGAAGTGTAGGCCCATCATAAGATGTGCTCTTTCATTCATTTCAGAAATATTTCTTGAGTACCAAGTATTATGCTCACACTGGACACAGCAAAACATTCACGGCTCTGATTAATATTTTCATCCCAGTAAGTATAAACATATATTAAACAACAAAAACTCATGCACATACATGCATATACACATGCATATATAATAAATATATACATTATACTCTAAAGAGCTAATATAAGCTGGAAAATACTCTTAAGGAAAAATAGAGCACAGAAAAGAGAATGAACTAGTCAGCAACTTCAGGAAGACTTCCATGATGAAATTACATTTGCTTTTAATTTGCTGGCTAAATAAGAGTTTTTCTGGGTGAATTGGTGGGAAACAATAGTACCAGGCAAAGGGAAAGTCTGTACATAGGCGAAAAGGCAGGAAACAGTGTGGCATTTCAGAGGAGACGAAGAAGGCCCGATGGCTAAAATGAAGAATGCTAGAGGAAAAAAGAAATAATATGAGGCTAGATAGGTAGATGGGCAGATTATGTGGAGCCAAAGAAGCCACTGGAGGATTACGAATGGGAGTTGACATGATAATCATTACAGATTACAGATACCACTTTGGATGCAGTGGGATGACAAGGTAAGTGGGGTCCAATAGAAGAGTTAGATTCTTAAAGTACTTCTGGCAAAAGACAAGAGTAATCTGGACTTCGGTAGAGATGGAGAGAAGTAGATCTAAGATATTTTTAAAGGCAAAATCTATCAGACTAAATGCATTTTTGGGTGTGGGAAGTAATGGAGAAATGACAATGATAACATGCAAGGTTATGATTTATACTACAAGTTACATGGACTTAATTAAAATGCACTGATATAAGCACATTGGAAGAGGGCTGAATTTGGGGGACAGATGGGAAAAAAGAATATAAGGTCAATTTTAGAAAAGTTTTATTGAACTATGTTTGAAACCTCTGATGGAGGTGTTAAGTAGGCCATTGGCTGGTTGGGTAGGAGCTGGGGAGCAGTGTGAACTTGGGATATACTCAGAAAAGATATTTGCATGCAGACAGCGATGAAAACTATGTAAGACAGCTTAGAGAAAGGGTGTAACATAAGACAACAAGAGGGGCCAAGGATGAGTCTGGAGGAACTCTTAATATTAAAAAGCCTGACCCTGGAGGTACAGGCAAAGGAGCTTGAGAAGGAGTGGCCAGAACAGCAGAAACAAAATGAGGACAGGGTGGTCTCTTGGAAGCAAAGAAGAGGGGAGTATTTTCAGACAACTAAGTCAGTATATGATATCCAAGCTGGCTTCTAGCGCTGAATTTGTATTATATTATTCTATATTGGAAAATGTCAGTATGGAATTTTCTATTGGATAATTCTGTTTTGAATATCCCTCAGCACAATCAATGTAGATAGCCAAGAAACAGCCTGATATAACGCTTGACTTTGTATACTGCCTCCACATATAATATCTTGGCCCTCATGCATATGAGAAAAAATGTGGAGTATAGTTATCAGTTGTTTTCAAATAAGAAAACATGAAGTTTAGAAAATTAATTGTTTTGCCTAAGGTTATGTAAGTAGAAGAAATATTCTGATTTCTTGGCTGATCAATTTTCTCTAACTCCTACTGTGATTCTTCATATATAGTGTACAGTGGTCCACCCTATCTGTGGTTTTGCTTTCTGGTTTCAGTTTCTTGTGGTCAACTGTGGTCCAGAAATATTAAATGAAAAATTCCAGAACTAAAATATTTATAAAATATAAATTGCACCTCATTCTGAGTAGTGTCATGAAATCTCGCACCAACCCACTCCATCCCACCCAGGACATGAATCATCCCCTTGTCCAGCATCTCCACGCTCCATCCACACCCTGCCCAGCAGTCACTTAGTAGCTGCCATCTTGATGATCAAATCAACTGTCACAGCACTACAATGCTTGTATCCGAGTAACCCTTTATTTTACTTAACAATGGCCCCAAAGTACAGGAGTAGTGATGCTGGTAATTTGAATATGCCAAAGAAAAGCTGTATAATGGCTCCTTTAGGTGAAAAGGTATGTATGTGTAGGAAAAAAACAAAGCATATATAGCACTCAGACACTAGTCATGGTTTTAGGCACCCACTGGGGGTCTTGGAACACACCCCCCGAGGATAAATGAGAACCTTTGTAATATTAAATCTGTCGGTCTCTCTTTATAAGAAATTCTAAATATTTAGCAGGTCTTTAACTATAGTAATGTTCCTAAAGCTCACAGCTTACTAGTCATAAAATTGTATGGAAGTGTGACTGAAAATAAATTTAAAAAATCATTATTATCTAATATCAATAAATTTACCTGGATATAAAATAGCCATCTTTTCCCGTAAGAATTGTCTCTTTCTGGAAATATTTCTGAAGTGTTCAGTACTATAGCTTTCTTACATTTCCTTGGAAACATGTACAAGCCTATAAGCTGTTATGGCCAAATCTACAGCTGGTGCATGGCATGTTCCCCCACCAATGATGGCTGCAACAAACGTGAGCAACTGAAATTTTGACTAATGCCAATAATTCAGTAACTAATTTTATACTCGATGCAAACCTCATAGGTCAATAAAAATGTAGAACAAGTTCATCTTATACAAAAAGAATGCTTGCTAAGATTGGCAACAAAAATGAATGAACATACATAAAAGTCACCTGTGGCTTAAGAAATAATTCTCTTGACTTTCACCATAATTTGTTAAGGGCATTGCAAGAAATCTACTCAGAAAGGTATTGAGGAGAATAATCTAGTCAAGAGAATAATAAATAACCACTTAAATCAAATATTGTACAAATTGTCTTGGAAGCCAACTCAGTTGATTAAAATGAAACAAGAATGATTAAGCTGTCCTCTTTTTATTTCAGAAATTAATGATTAAGTAAAGCTGTCAAATTTTACTCATCTTCAATATTGTATAGAAGTTATTTGATACCTCAAAATATTTTAAGATCTCACCTTATATGTCTTAAAATGTATTTTTCTTCACTTAACCTTTGATCTATAAAGTTACCAAATGTTTCGCCCCCCTCCCCCAGCTCTGATAACATGCAATCTCCTCTCATTTTTCCTTTTTTACTCCCATTCCAAGACACACAGCTGCTTCAGACATCCCCCAACACACTATTTTCCAAATTTAGCATCACCTTATTATGCTACCTGCTTCCTTGCCCACGTGTAAACTAATTGAAGGTATTCTGTTTTTGAGTCCCTCTGGACTGGCAATATTTGATGTCCTTATTTATTTATTTTTATATGAGGTTTTCTCTATGATTACCAAATAACATACTTTATACAAAATCTAAGTAATACAGAAATGTACAATAAAAATCAGAAAGTGAAGCCCTAGCTTCACCCATCTCGATGGCTACTATCCCCTAAGTATAAGAATGTATATTTTATTTTAGAAGCATACAGAATATTTATATTTTATATGGCTTTAAGTTACATTAGCTCTTCTACAACTCACTTTTTTCAATTGCATCATATTGATTAGTTTTTATATTCTGCATTTCATACAGAATTTACATTAAACTTTGTCAACAGCTGTAGTGAACTCTATTGAATGGATGGACACAATATAACTTCAGTGTTAGGCTTCTGATATCTGAAGTGGCATTTAAAAAGCACATGTACTGACATAATGCTTACATATAATGGCAGAAAGAAAGCTAGAAAGTCTAAGATCAATGAAAAACAGGGGTCAGCACACTTTTTTTTAAGGGATTATAAATATTTCAGGCTTCGTGGACCACATTGTCTCACTTACCACTACTTAAGTCTGCTTGTTGTAATGCTGCTACTGACAATACATAAATGAATGAATGTGGCTGTGTTCCAATAAAACTTTATTTCCAAAAGCAAGCAGTGGGCCATATTTGTCCCATGGGCCATAGTTTGCCCACCTGATAAATAATCATTGCTTTTCCTATCGTGTTGGTCTACTTAAAGCCCACTTTCGCTGGGCAAAGAGGAGTCATCCTCCTTCTGGTCTCCCTCCTTTTTCTTCTCCCCCATATTCCTCAGAGCCTGGTATAGTCCTTTGCTCTGTTACCAGGGCCCCCAGCTCCATTTTAGAACAGTAGATTCAGATCTAGAGGTTCTATTCTTTACTGTAAGATTCCTTCAGGCTTTTCAGAGTGAACAATTTCTTCTGCTCATATTGACTGTCTTCTAAACATAACCTCCTTAAAATATTTACTATCTGACTCTTTACAGAAAAAAATTTGCTGACCTCTGTTTTATATCTACCTGTGGACTCAGAACTATTCTATTACCACAAAGAAACTCCCTGGTGCTACCCCTTTCTAATGGCACTCACTCCCTCGCCCGCATCTCTGGTAACCACTAATCTAGTCTTCATCTCTGCAGTTTACAATCCTGTCTTCTTTCATCTTTGTGTCACTTACTATGAGATCCTGCCACATCAGTCATTTAATAAATATTCAAATGCTGAATGAATGAATGAATGGAAACAATTTTAAATATACCTAAAGACAGAAAAATTAAAATATTTCATATCCATTAACAAAATTCTGATTGTTTGAAAATTATGATTAAGGTTGAAAAATAACTATAACCAACAATACCACCATTTTTAAAACAATGTTTTCCAAGGATGTAAATGAAATCCCCAGAATGAGATGGCAAGAAGACATTGCAATGATCTCCTTGGAGGGCTAGCAAATTGTGTTACACAGGAAGTGTTATCCTGGCACTTCACAATGGGCGTTTTTTCAGCCCGTGCACTAATCAGGAAGCAACTGTGACCAAAGGAGTTTAAAAGGCCCCACCCTTTCCTGTACTGCAGCAGAGATGACTGGAGCAGCTCTTTGAAGACAGATTAGACCAAGTCTGAAAGTCATAGCTGTTCACTGTCATTTCTGGGGTCAAACCTTTAACAGGTCTTCTGGAATAGAGACTACTTAGAGAAAACCTTGGACATGCTATTAAGTGAGGGGACCTGTGTACGTCTCATGCCATATGCACAGCAAAAGCTACACAGAGGGCAATTGCCTGAACCTAAACACGGCCAAGGAAAATGGACTAGGCCTTTGGCCCTCCAGTTGGGGAGCACAGAGATTTTTCTAATGGTTGTGCACGCACAGATTTAGATGTTCAATTTTAGGCTTTTAACTTCCATTTATACTCTTTCTAGAATTTCAGTACCTGAAATTGAGTTTTAGTTCACAATGGCTCTTTTCCCACTTGACAAAACAAAGGCATTTCTCCTCAGCCAGCCACAAATCTTTCCTGGTGTGTACAAGAATGCCAAATAAAGGAGGAGGCTCAGTGAGCCATCCATCAAGTCACCATTACCCGGTAGGACTTGTCTTATCCACTTTTCTATGAAAGGTGAAGCTTGTTCTTGGAAAATGTGTATGTTTGTCCTTGTTGGCATATTCAGAATTCAGATATGTGATAGAGTAGTGCAGTGGTAGTAATGATAAATTTCTTTAAGTCCCTGACTATTAAGACTGTGTAGTTAGTTCTGAGGGAAGATCCCATAAGAGCAAAGTGGCAGAAAATATTGAACACTGAAAACAGCTTCAAAAAATATTAACATGCAAGTTCACTGCAGCTCTTCTCCATATCATCCTCATGACATATAGTTAACTGAGGACAAAAAGCATCTTCCCAAAGCTGAAGCATTGATTGGTATTATTGATTTTCTGAAATACAATGAGTATTTCTCAGTATCACCAAATTTTCAAGATGCTGTGGGGAAAACTTAGATGAAAGTTTTATGTGATTTCTTTAAAAGTCTGGTATATTGTTAATAGTAGCTATTCTTTTATCAAAAATGTGTTTTGAAATTTTTATTTAAAATATAGTAAATCTTTGACTTTATCCAAAAATATTTAGAATTTCTATTTCCTATTAACAATAAAATATGACTCATTTTTATCAACACATGCTGTTTTATTAAGTACATAGGTTTAATTGTTATGTTTAATGAATAAAGTTATTTCTTTATTTCTGAGTTTTATAACTTGATTCTTATTTAATTACTCCTAAGACACAAGCATCAAAATATATATACTGAGTTACACACCTTTTTATCATACTTTTTGCTTCATAAATGCCACAATTTTAGCTACATTTTACATTTTCATTAGGTAGAAACTAAGAGGATATTGAATTATCTTAAAGCTTATTATAGAATGTATGCATTAATTACATTAGATCTATAATAATTTAATCCTGAATAATTTTAGTAATATATTTTGCAAGATGTAGTCTATTTTTGTGTGCTTTTAAATTCCCTGAGTTACCTTATAATGTGTTTATTGCAATTGAAAAATAAAATCAGAGTTTTTCTGAAGGAAAATAGGCCTTATATGGCTGATGTGTAGAAAATAAAAGTCATTTTTCCTAACTATATTACATGGAGAAAATTCCCATAACCCAAATAAACAAAATCTGTAACTCCAGGGATTTGATGAAGGTATTATTTAAATCTTGTGGTTAAATAAAAGTATTTTATCAAAAATAATATAACTGCAAAAGTATACAAAAATTAGATCTAAAAAATTACAATATTTGTATTTTTCTCCATTCCTTTTGGAATTAAACAAGATCCCTTTAAATTGAAGAGTAACAAGCATAATTAATAATTTTTTAAGTTTGGATAAAGATGATATTTCCTGAAATATAAAAAGTGATGGACTCAAATATTTAATTTTGTAAAAAAATTTTGCAATGCAACCAGTTTTCAATTTTCTACATTCTGTAAGATCAAAGAAGGATCCAATTAAATTGTCAGCTTATATATCTTTAAAAAACAACAACTTGGTGATAGAGCTTTGTATGAATTTTTGTTTATAACCAGGAAGAAGTTCAAAGAAGCAAATGACATTGCTTCTTGAAAGAAAAAATAATGTCCACCCCATATACTTAGGTGAACGTGGTTTCTCAGTGATTACCTTTATAGAAGCAAAGAATGAACAGAGAATCAACTGTGATTCTTATTTCATTTTGGCAGTAGCCATTTTTATCCATAGATCCATGAACTAATTGAGGAAAGTCAGTTAATCTCATTGGAGAACACTTGAACTAAAATGTCCCTCCTTCTATATTAGCTACTTATTTACATGTGTAAACTATAGATATTGTTGTGATCAAATATTTATTAGTTGTAATGACAACTCATTTTAGAAAACATTTGGTCACATTAAGACTTCAGGTCAAAGGAAATTAAACCAATTAAAAGTTTTTACAGAAGTATTTTGTTGCAGTTGTTTGATATGATTAATGCAAGACTTGTAACATTACACTGCGTAAGGAAATAGAATGAAAATTTGAAAACCTAAAAGACAATAAAGGAACAATGAAAATATCTGATTATTAAACTAAAGCTTCTTTGTGTATTTTTTAAAGGATGACTATTGGATTACTGTTGATTTATAACTCATAAGGTAAGACCTGAGACCATCGAAGTGGGAGCTGGTCTGTCCTGGGGAGAACTGAGACCTTGGAGAAGAGGCAGCCACTGTTAGGAATCTTTCCAGAAGCACAGAAAAATGGGAGGGGTGATGCCCTAGTTTCTTTCTTCCTCTTGCTGCCCTCTATTGGCTGAATGGAGCCCAAAGCTAGCTGGCATCGGGGCTTGGAAAAATACAGTTTGCAGGAGAAAGGCACCAAGTAGATCAAGAGCCAACAAGCAAATGATATTACACAAGCTAAGAAGTTCAAAGATCTAATTGAAGCCATACCTCCCCCTATGGAAGATTAAGAACGAATTCCTCCTTATGTGCCACTCCCAACACTTCCCATTTTTCTCCTCCTCCCAGTATAGTTATGTCATAATTATGTTATATGAATGGCCAGTGCTAACATTATTATACTTAGTAAATAAATGTTTTACAGTTGAGCCATGTAGTATACTGTGATTCTTCTCCATCCCCAAACACATTCTGTTTTCTGTGTACCTGGTATTAAAAACAAAAAATTGAAATATAAACAGTAGTATAATAAACCTTTAGGTACCCAGCACCTGGTCACAATAATCACGATCTCATAACCATTCTTATTTTATCTATGCTCCATTTTGCATCACACTTTTTTCAGGGAGTGGGGGGAAGGAGGGGGCAAATTTCAGACTTGTGATTGTCCTTTCATTGTTTGCTAGTTTTAAAATTATTTATCACTAATTCATCCCAAACTCTTCACTGGTTATTTAAGTCAATTCTCAAGACATGCAGACAAATAGGTTATTCTATCAGTTTCATCCTGAAGAAGGCTTTCCTGGGACCTTCTCACCTGCTCCAATCTGGGCAAGTTTCTCATTATGTCTGGTCTACACCTGGTTTCTGGGATCAACCTTTACCTTCTACTCATCCCTGCTTTCTCAGTGTCAAGCTGTATGGAATGTATGTATGTATATATGTATGTGTGTGTGTATGTATATATTTGACTTTCCAGTTCATTTTAGTAGAGTTCCTCTCTCCAGTGACTGCCACTAAAAAAATGCATGTAAGCAAAACTTTTTGAGACATCACATGTCTGAAAATGCCCTAATTTTACCCTCATCCTCAACTTATAAATAGAATATTTATGCATAGAATTCCAGGTTGGAAATTGTTATTCCTCAGACTCCCTCAGGTGTTCATCCATTGTCTCCTAGCTTCCAGTGCTGCTGTTCAGAAGTCCCCAATCTTTCTGACTGCTGATCCTCTGTGACAGACTTATGTCTTACCTCGTTGGAACTAGTAGTGCCTGCTCTATATTTCAAGTGTTCTGAAACTCAAAACTGCTGTGCCTTACTGCGAGTTCATTTTTATGCATTGTTGTGAGCAGTCACTAGACCC
Source organism: Tonatia bakeri (assembly GCA_004024845.1). NCBI lineage: Eukaryota > Metazoa > Chordata > Mammalia > Chiroptera > Phyllostomidae > Tonatia > Tonatia bakeri. The sequence continues at coordinate 161,795 of PVIA01002593.1, forward strand.
TTTCCATCAGCAAACCCTCGTTCTTCAGTTCTGGAAAAAGTTTTTTGAATTATTCCTTTATTATGTTCTCCCTTCTCTGTGACTGGTTTCTAATTTTCTTACCTTTTCTCTCTAATTTTTAGCCCTCTTTTTCTACTGCAAGGATGAAATGATCATAAAAACCTTTAACTTTTAATTTCTGTGATCATATTTTTAATTTCCAATGCTCCTTGTCTTGTTCTCTGCTTTTTATATAGTATTCTGTTGAGAAAAAAAAAAATGAGTCCAAGTCTTTTCTTATCTCCCTGAGTCTATCAATGATAGCTTCTTTTAGTTTTTAAAAACAGCTTTATGGAGGTATATTCCATACCATAGAGTCCACCCACATCTAACGTACACAGTTTGGTGAGCACTAATAAATTTATACAGTTGTGCAGCCATCACAAAATCTAGTTTTACTACATCTCTGTCACCTTGAAAAGTTCCCACATGTTCATTTATAGTTAATTCCCACTGGGTTCATGTTTTAAATTTCTTTTGTACCAAATTTTACAGAAAAGTTTTAAATTACAGTTGACATTCAATATTGTATTAGTTTCTGATGTTCAGCATAGTGCTTAGACATTTATAACTTAGGAAGTGACCCCCCGATAGGTCTAGTGCTGCCTCACACCATACAGAGTTGTTACAGTATTACTGACTCTGTTCCCTGTGCTGTACTTTCCATTCCCATGATTATGTTGTAACTGCCTATTTGTGCTAAATCTCTTCACCTTTTTCACCCAGATCCCCAACACGCCCCCAACCGGCAACCATCAGTTTGTCCTCTGTATGTATGAATCTGTTTCTGTTTTATTTTTTATTTTTTAGATTCCACATAGAGGGGTGTGCAAAAGTAGGTTTACAGTTGTTCATGTGGAAAAACACAAATTAATAAATGATAATACAAGAATGAACTCTGTGCTTCACATACAACTGTAAACCTACTTTTGTCTACACCCGTATCAGTGAAATCATAGGATGTTTGTCTTTCTCTTTTGGGCTTATTTCACCTAGTGTGATACTCTTTAGGTCTATCCATGTTGCCACAAATGATAAGATGTCTTTTATTTAATGACTGAATACTATTTCATTGTATATATGTACTATACCTTCTTTGTCCAATTGTCTATTGATGTACACTTGGGCTGCTTCCAAATCTTGGCTATTATAAATAGCACTGCAGTGAACAAAGGGGTGCATATATTCTTTTGAATTCATATTTTTGGTTTCTATGGATATATTACCAGAAGTGGAATTGCTGGGTCATCAGGCAGTTCCATTTTTAATTTCCTCCATACTGCTTTCCACAGTGGCTGCACCAGCCTGCATTCCCACCAACAGTGCATGAGGGTTCCCCTTGCTCCACATCCTCACTAGCACTTGCTAATTTATTGAGGATAGCGAGTCTGACCGGTGTGAGATGGTATTTCATTGTGGTTTTAATTTACATCTCTCTGATGGTTAGTGACACTGAGCATCCTTTCAAATGTCTATTGGCCATCTGTATGTCCTCCTTGGAGGAGTGTCTATTCAGGTTCTCTGTCCATTTTTGAATCAGATTGTTGGTTTTGTGTATATTAAGTTACAGGAACTCTTTATATATTTTGGATATTAACCTCTTATTGGATTTAATGATAGCTTATTTCTAAAAATTTTCTTCTCCCTGTAGTTTCTGTTTGTTCTAAGAATTTTTGTTTTGCTTAGTTTTGGTTTGCTTATTTTGGTCAATATCATTCATGTTACATCTATGCTGTCTAATACAGAAGACACTCAAGTATGGACATTTGAATAATTGAAATTTGGCTACTCCAAACTGAGATGTATTATAAGTGAAAAATATACTCTGGATTTTGAGAACCTAGAAGGAAAGAAAGGGTATAAAAGATCTCATTAATATTTTTATATTTCTTACATGTTAAAATGATATTATAGATATATTGGATCAGATAAAATATATTATTAAAATTAACTTCATCTATTTCTTTTTACTTATTTTAATGTGGCTACCAAATTTTATAATCATTATGTGTCTCGCATGATACTTCTAATGGGCAGTGCTGTGTTAGATTTTTTCCTCAGATGTCTGGTGAATTGCGGTTTTTGGCCATTGTGTGCATCTGTGTAACAGGTTTATTGAGACATAATTGATATGCCACAAAATACACCCTCTTAAAGGGTACAATTCAGTAGTGTTTAGAATATTCAGAGTTGTGCAGTTACCCTAACTAGGAAATAACAGAACATTTACATTACCCCAGAAGGAAACCCCATGCCCATTAGCAGCCACTCCCACTTTCATCTCCCTCCAGTCCCTGGAAACCACTAGCCTATTGTCTGTTTCTATGGATTTACCTACTCTAGGTATTTCATTGAAATGAATTAATACAATATGTCACCTTTTGTGACTGACTGACTTCTCTCACTATGCATAAAGTTTTCAGGGTTTATCCATGTTGTATGTGGTATTTGTCAATACTTCATTTCTTCTTGTGTCTGAGTAGTATTCCTATTGGTAAATATTCAGGCTCTTTCCAGTTTTTGGCTGTTATGAATAATGTTGCTATGAATATCACATACAAGTATTTTTGAGGACATATGTTTTCATTTCTCTTGCCATAGACCCAGGGGTACTCATATTTTTAGAATGAGGCACTACAAGCTGGCTGGGCCCTCTGAGCCTAGATGTGAGGGTGGAGCTTGGGCTTTCCTGTATGGAGAGACGGCTAGGGAGCCACCTTATCATTATCTCTGGGTCTTTTCTTTGGGGTGGACAGATTTCACAAAAAGCACTCTGGTACCCTACAGGGCCCAATCTGTCTGATAGCATTCTAACAATTAGCTGGAAGGACATGGTTGGGTTTTTTTCAACATTCAGTGTGTCAATATTTATTTGTTCCTTTGGTTGTCTATAATAGACCTTCATTCTTGACTGTGCCTGATATTCCACCACTCGAAACTCTCTGGTTCGTGCTCACTAAAAACAGGGTGGAAGAGGGAGAGGTCTTGGCTATGCAGTGCGGGGAGCGACCGGGGCTCTCCCTGCCTACACAGGCTTTCCTCGGCCTTCCGCACCACTATCACACCACCTTTCAAGACACCTGGGGCAGTATCTTAGTAAGTTCTGTGCAATAAATCTTTTCTTCTCAGCTACCCCACTGCCATCTTTGAATTTAGTGTTCTCAGCTTTATTTATTTGCTTTCCAGATTCCAAAGCTTTGTGACTTTTCTCTCCTCCTCCATTCTCTTTTTGTTTTTTTTGTATGCCTTAAAAGTCTCTTTGGTGTGATTTTAGAGGGCTTTAGGAGGGAGTGGAATTAAACACATGTACTCAATAAGCCATCTTTATCCTAACACATCTGTTCTATGCATTTCTCATGTATCATTTCAAGTGTTTACGAGAAACTCCTTCAATCTTTTCTCAAATTAACAAACCAAACCATCCCTAAAGAGTCCTGCATCCTATTGTGATATCTGTAAGATGGAAGGTGTCATTGCTTGTCAATAATGGATTGATTTCTCTACTAGCTTGAAAACTCCTTGAAAGTGGGATTGACTTTTATTTTTTCTCTCTCTTCTGATGCTTTCAGCTGAGAGAGAGAGAGAACGGAGACAGGGTGGTGGGAGAGAGTGGGCCTTGTCTGTGTGTATTTTCTTGCTTTCTGTGCTATCTCCATGCTGACCATGTGAGCTGGCTTTACACCTCCACTTTGCTCTGTACATGGGCCATATACTCTCTTGGTTTTCCACAAATTTGACCTATGTGGAAGGCTCTTCAGTTTTACATTTGCTCTAATTTCCAGTCTAGGTGTTTCTTTGATTACCTTCTTTGACCTGGTGGAGTGAGCCCTGAATTTCCTTTTTGTCCAGCTTAACTCTCAGCCCTGGCTACCCCTGCTCCACATCCAGCCTTACTTTTCCCTGCTATCAAAACTCTTTCTGTCCTCTGCATTCTTAATTCACCCAGTCACAAGGTGGCAAAGGGGACTGATGTAGTGCAAAATGCCATGGCTCATCCTTCGAGCAAATGAATACTTGGATACTTTCTGCTCTTGAGTTCAGACACAGACAGGTATGCTGGGTATCTTGGAGAAGGTGAATGGGTGACAGTGTGTACCAGACTCAGCAATAGGGTGTGAGCTGAGGAGGGAGCTGGTATATGGTATGGAATGATGCTTCACATGAGCCGCCATGGTCCAGTACCTCAGAGGTGCCTGTGTCTAGGGTAGGAAAAGAATACAAAATAAAACTTCTAGGACCTCAACACTAGGATGCTCAAAAAACTGTACTGAAAGATCCTATTCTTACTTTACAAACAGTGGAACAGGAGTCAGTAAATAGTTTCTCCCATTAGCTGGAGATGTATCAAAGGCAAAAAGCAAATCAGAAACACCACACGGGCAGCCTGACAGAGTTTTGGCAGTGTGGAGGACCATGGCAGGTGACATTTGCCAATGGAGATTCACTGCCAGGTAGCCACAGAGCTCCGGGTGGCAACAGCAGCCAGAGCAGACATTGCAAGGACACTGAAATAAAGATTAGGTCAGTGATTCCTTGTAAGTAGCCCCTGGAGAGGCTAGAAAGCACCCCAAGCCAAGTGATTAGAAAACAGATCAGAGGGATGGCGAGCTGGGCAGGAACACAAGGATAGCAGAAGTCCAGGCAGTAGGGAAAAGGACATGTGACCTCACACCCGCTTTCTTTTGGAATTCAGCTAAACGTAACAAAGGGGGAGAGGAGCTGCTCTGAGAACGTATTCCTTGGAAATTAGGAAGTTATGACCCAGGAGGATCTATGAAAAAACTGTTACTGTGGCCTTAGTCTATGCTCCCTAAACTGATATGACCTGTAGTCCCATGCACATTATCTGGAAAACAACATTGCAGAGTGCCAAATGCTTCAAGAGAAATGTAATATTTATGACTCATTGTGCAGCTCTTAATCACTTGACAACTGACTTTCCTATTTATAACAAACACAATTGTACACAGCCATTTCCTTCAGATGAAAAACACACACACATACACATACCCACACATACACAGAAATGCCTCATTAAAAGGACTGGAGGGCAATGAAGTAGAACAGAATGTTAAAAAAATGGGAAAGGACAATTATAGTTTGGATCACATTTTATTTTATTTATTTATTTATTTATTTATTTATTTTTAAAGATTTTATTTATTTATTTTTAGAGAGGGGGGAGGGAAGGAGAAAGAGAGGGAGAGAAACACCAATGTGTGGTTGCCTCTCGCATCCCCCCAACTGGGGACCTGACCTGCAACCCAGGCATGTACCCTGACTGGGAATCAAACCTGTGACCCTTTCATTTGCAGGCTGGCACTCAATCCACTGAGCCACACCAGCCAGGGCAGTTTGGTCCACATTTTAAAGTGTGCTGCCTGTTGCAGTGCTGTGCATACCTCTGTTGTTCTGGGACTTATTGGAAAGGTAATAGTCTTGCATTTATATTGCAGCTTATTTGGGAGATTCAAAATGCCTGGCTGTGGTTGGAGAGCTGTTTGCCTTTCCTATATGAAAGCATTTTCCAAGATGTCTGTGTGGGGAGCACAGTGTACCAGTTTTTTGTCGAATGAATTAATTCAAAAACAACCAACCCATTTTAGGTAGACTTCACCACCCACAGACAGTTACTGTCCTTGAAACTTGGCATTGGGAAGGGGAGGGGAGACTCTTGTGACAAATTTCTCTCACAAATCAGAAAGAGTTGGTTTAACCTCTTAGTAAGAAAGGGTTAAGATATCACCAAATGCAACAAGAGAAAGAAGTCAGAAGGACAGCAGGTCAAAGAGGTCAACTTCAAGAGGAGTTAAGACCAGATCCAGGGTAAGGTGCAGGACCGGGATCTCCCGAGCAGAGTTAGGACCCAGAGTCAGATGGAGATGCCTGTGGTGTTGAGAAGACTCCTCCACTTCTCAGATGAGTCACCTTGGGCTAATTACTTCATCTCTCTGCATCGTAGCTTCCTGAATTTATAATGGGAATGATAATAATACTTACTTCAGAGATTTTATAATGATTAAATGAATTAGTATTTACAAAGTTATTAATTACTTTAAAGTGGCTAGTAATTAGTCTTCAAAGAATGTTGAAGGATGATTAAGGTTGCTGAACATTGGGTTTCAAAAAATAACCCACAGTGCAGCTTTACCAGCCTTATGTCCCAGCTCGCACTGTATTGCCTGGGCCCAGCAGGGAGTCTTACACTGTGGGTGCTCAGTGAATACTTGATGAACTACCTGGATTCCATACCATGGCCTGGAACCTGGTACAGACACTTGCCCGGCATAGTCCATTCTGGCAGGTACATTAAGATGATGGGTCTTAAACAGCAGGTTGCTTATCCCAAAGTCAACCTCTGCATTCGGGTCAGTGCCGCTATAGACTAGCATCCTAGTCGAGTGGAACTTTTGGGCATCAGCTGCTTTCCTGTCACAGCGGGTTCAGCATTTGACCATCCATTTAGGGATGTCCTATGAGGAGTTTATTTTCTTAATAACTGTATCAACTATAGTAATATACTAGTATACTATTATTAGCAACCTAACATCTTTTTAATTTGCAAATCTGTGTTTTAAATCCATGAATAGCCTGTCTCCATAGCAGTGCAGGAAACTGTCAGGAGTGTTCAATAGTCTCTGTAGTAATCTCATCTGGGCACAATGCAGTGATCATTCTATAGCAACCATGATCCAGTGGGGGCCTTCATTTGGCCAGCACTGAGAACAAGGTATGCAAAGGTAAGACTTTAGGCTTTATGCCTCACTCCTGGCATCATGCCTAGCTTTTAATAAGGCATTGAAAAAAAAATGCTTGTGGAAAAGAACTGACCAGCACTTAAGGACTCATGTTTTGCTCAGTAAATGCAGTCCTGAAATATATTTCAAAATTAAGCAAATATTTATTGAGTTCCTACTAGATGTCAGGTGGTCTTCCAGGATCTGAGAATAAAGTGAGAAACAAAACTATTTTTTGTGGAGCTTACCTTTTACAGATGATGAAAATACAAACAAGACAATTTTAAATACAGATAAGTACCATGATTAAAATACAACAAGGTAATGGGGAAGGTATGAGGTCAGTCATCACTCAAGAGACTCTGAGGCAATGAGTTTTAAGCTGAGACTTGAAATGACCAGAATGTTTCAGACATGCAACAATCTAAAGGGAAAATGAGCATTAAAGGAATAGAAAGAAGGAGACTGTATACCTGAGGGTGAGTGTAGAAGCCATCAGAGGAGGAGGCAGTGGTCTGAAAGTGGAGCTCTGGAAGTGGTTTGGATTGTATGTTGTGTGCAGTAAGAGGCAAAAGAAGATGTGTCTGCACAGGGGAGTGGTCCTGTCTGCTGAGACCAACCCAGCATTTTGAAGAGAGTGTTTCTGCAGTGTGGCAGCTGTGGAATCAGCATGACTAGTTAGGAGGCTGCTGCGATGGTCCACCTGAAAGAAAGTAATAGCTTGCCCTCAGACAGTAGCAGTGGGCAGAGAGAGGAGAAGATGCATTAATGAGATGTTTTGGAGTTAAAGCCAGTAAGACTCGATGATGGGTTGGATGTTGGAAGTAAGAGAAAAGAAGGAACAGGCAGGTCTCCTGGGTTTTTAGCTTAAGTAGTTATATGGTTTGCAATGCCATTTACTGAGATGGAGAAAATGAGGGGAAGAATAGGTTCGGAAGGTTAGAAATCAATAATTTTGTTTTAGGGACATTAAGTTCAAGATGTAATACTGCTTTCATAGTTATCAATTTTGATTTCAGTGAGCTACGTGGCAATTCACTGGAGAAGACTGTCTGCCAAATTTTTAAGAGGAAAAGTAATTATTGGAGAGATGGAAAGAAATGACTTTGATCTCAAGGAGCACAGGTGGGATGCTGCAAGGACACCTGCATTCGAACAAACCCCCAGGCTCCCAAGGGGAAGCTAAAAAGTAGCTCCCAGAATTCTCTCTAGTTCACCATGGCTTTCTCAGGACTGTTCTACTCAGGAAAAGAAAGATATGGAATGTGTTTACACCATATTGCACATTCTTTTTCTGAGAAAATTCATCAAAGTGGTGTTGGTCCATGGAAATGAGAATTCTCATGTAATACGAGCGATGCCTGTCTACACTGGTGCAGGGGCAGTCGGAGCCTGGACACGCCTCTGCAGAAGTCAGTTTAGAGTGTGCAAGGTGGGAATATTTCTGTCTCCTGGTGTAGATATCCTTTGAAAATGGGCGGTTATTCTTTTATATCCTCCTCTGATAGACTTTCCCCTTCTGAAGATCACATTCAGACCAGGAGCTCTCACTCCCAAATACTGAAGTATGAGGTCTAAACTGTGAAGTTGCTTATGGGTAGAAAGATGATATACCCACTAAAGGGATAAAGGCTTTTATTTATTAAATGATAAGTAATTCACATTTGTTTTTTTAAGTCTGGCAAATTTTTATGTTATAGTTTAAATTTATTTCAGAGTTATTCTATTTATTATTGGGTGTGGCAATTTAACACATAGGTGACTGCATGGAAAGTTTCATTTTGTTTTTAAAATTTTTGTAGTTTATCAAAATGAGTAAAGAATGAGGGAGGAATATGACTTTATAAGCTAATCCAATTCAATGAAAGAACAGACAATGATGAGAGGAAATAGTGGGGTTCTCTCGTTTTTTTTCATGGTCTGGGTAAAACTGGGCACAATTACGATAGAAGTAGCAGATGGCTTTTCCCTCCCAATGGATGTTCATGAATCATGGATCACCGTGATCTCCACGCACAGAGCAGTGATTCACTGGTCTTTGCCAATGGTCCTTCAGCCTGAGGACTTTTCTCTAGAAGCGTCCTTAGGAGGGGTTCATGAAACAATATTCCCTGACTTTCCGCATGCTTATGGTAGCTGGTCTGTGTCTTTGCACCTAAAGGTCATTTTGACTGGATATAAAAAGCTATGGCCTAAATGTTCTTTCCTTGGTTATCTTAAATATATTACTCTTTAATTTTCTGATAGAAAGGATTATTCTCAAAAAGTATGATGGAGAGATATGTGTGTGTGTGTGTGTGTGTGTGTGTATATACGTATATACATATATATATGTATATATATATACATATATATATGTATATGTATATGTATATATACATATATATATATGTATATATACGTATATATACACACACACACACACATATATATATATAATTTATATATACAGGGTAGGACAAAAGTAGGTTTATAGTTGTGAGCATGCAAAACAGAGTTTATTCCTGTATTATTATTTGTTAGTTATTGTATTATTTTCCTTTCCAACATAAGCAGTACTTTGTCTTTGCCTGGATGCCCAAAGGATTTGCCCTTTTTCTTTCAAGTCTAGTCATTTTATTAGAATGTGTACTGGTGTTTATAATTTTAGGCTGCTTTTTTCCTCTGGCATGCAGTGTGGTCATTTAAGATGTACTTTCGAGCCATCTTTTATTTTAAGAAGGTTTCCTGATTTATAATTTAAGCACTATTTTGTTCCATTGCCAGAGTTATCTCCATTAGAGTTTCTATTAAATAAAATCTGTTTGGAAAAAGTCCAACCACTGCTAATGTAACTAGAACAGTTTGTGTGACATAAATGTAACCTGGCAGCCAAGGAGAGTAGGTTGGAATGCACATGCGTGAACAATGACGACTTCACTGTATTAGGCAATGGGGGTGGTAGATACCACTGAGTGAGCATGTGTACTGAGTGGCAGTCACATTCAAAATGACTGAGCAAATAGAGGAACATATCTGCTTCAAATTGTGTTAAGCTTGAACATTCCTCCACAGAAACTATTTGGATTAATTCAGAAGGCCACAGCTACAGGTAACTGGTGATTGGCGGCTTCATCACAACAATGCACCCACTCATGCATCACATCTGTGCAGAGATTTTTAGCAAAACATCAAATCACCAGGATGACTCAGCCTTCCTATATCCCAAATTTGGCACCCTGTGACTTCTGGCTTTTCCCAAAACTAAAATAACATTTGAAAGAGAAGAGATTTTACACTGTCAATGAGATTCAGGAAAATATGATGGGGCAGCTGTTGGCAATTGAGGGAACTGTGGGTGGTCCCAAGGTGCCAACTTTAAAGGGGACTGAAGTGTCATTGTCCTATGTACAATGTTTCTTGTATCTTCTTCAGTAAATGTCTCTTTCTCCTAGGACATGGCTGGATACTTTCTGGATGGACTCATAGTTAAGTTGGACCTTCTTTATCTATCTACTGTATTGTTTTCTTGTGCATATTTTTAATTTCTTAATTTTTTCTTAACAATGTTTAAAATATTTTATATTTCCCCCAACTACTATTTCTTTTAAGGGATTATTTGTCATATTATCTTCCTATTTTCCTTCTAACTAAATACATATATATGAAATGATTTTTTCTTTCATTTTTATTTCCTTAACCCCACAAGCTTCCTTTTCAAATCCTCATTTTTCTCCAAGCATGTAATTTCTGAATGTCTTCCAGTTCCAAATTATGTTTTCTCAGTTTCTACTTCTCCCTGCTTCCCAATTTAAAATATTAGATTGTTTTTCAAGTGATTTTTTTAAATCAAGATATAAGTGACATATAACATTCATTAGTTTTATGTACACAAAGTAGTTTAAAATATTGTGAAATGATTAGCACAGTAAGTTAGCATTCATAACCACACATAGGTACAAGTTATAATTTTTTCTGGTGATAAGAACTTTCAGGATCTACATACTATCTCAGCAACTAGGTTACATTTTTATTTCTTTAGTAGACATGTTATAGTGTGATTTCTCTGTCTAAAGACATGCTTCTTTTTTCTTCATTCACTTTTTTATTATTAATAACTTTTTATGAATTTGTCTATGGTCCCTTTCAGTTGCCCATTTTTAAGTGAAGTAACTTTTCCCATTATTTGGGGAGAAAAAGGCAGTCCAGGTAGTTCTTTCAGCTTCCTAGCTCTAGGATTTGTTCTGTTCTTGTTTTCACACAGTTCTTAAATCTGTAGCTGTGAATTTCCTATCTGCTTCCTCTATTTTCTTCTCCTACTTTTAACTGGGTCTTCTGGTTCCTTTGCCTCTGTTGCTTCTATTCTGCTTAGTTTGACTGTGAACTACTTTTTAGTGGCACAGAGCCTACGCTTCCTGGCAGTCATCCCTGATTGTGGATTACGGTGGGCTTCCTGCACACAGAGAAAGGAGCTGCCAATCCCGCTGTTAGTGGCAGGACCTCTGACCTAAAAGAGAGCTTGAGTTGGTAAGTTTTGAAGATTCACAGGCTCCCGACTGCTCTAGACCTTGCCTTACAGCAGTCCCATGACACTCAGCCTTAAATGGGGACCTGGAAACTTCCCTGCCCAGGTCCTCTTGTTTGACTGGGTGATTCTTTCAGTCAGTATATGTTGCAATTTAGGGGCTCTTCTCTTTTTAGAACTGTTGGAATTCCAGTGGCTTTTTACTTTCTCTTAGCAGATGATATTACTACATAAGTCTTGTAACTGTCATGGTTTGTTTTGATAAATTTGTGAGTTTGCAGAGATAATCTTGTCACCAACTTGTGCTGGAGATATTTTTGATGAGTCTTTGATTTTGTTATCTTAGTGGAGTTTTCTGTCTGTTTTTATGAGACAGTTCAGGGAGATTAAAAAGCAATGCTGCTGCCACTGTCAACTCTACTTAAAAAATTGACTTATCCCTTGGATAAATTCACATAAAGAAATCTGAACTTACAGAATTCACTCCTCAAACTTACACAATTTGGGAACCTTCTAATGTTATCTTATCTCATCTTTGCCACCAGCCAAATCTCTCTATGATGCACTGTTGACCCTGCTTTGTCACATTCTAAAAAGGATGCACCAATATTACATTTAAAATATTGGTTTGAAGCAGAATGGATAAAATAGGCCCCATATGGTTTTACTACATCCAGAGCTACATTTTTCCCCTTTGAGATTAAATCAGCTCAAATGAGAAATCCATTAGAAAATTTTAATTTATAAATAGTTTTCAATGGTTTCTGCTAGATGGTTATGGAACTTCTCTTTTCTTATGTTTTGTAAACACAGGGTGCTAAACTGCTTTAATTACTTCTCACAATGTTGTAGTATAGTATCAATTCCCTTCAGGGTGCTGTTACATTGAGAAAAAGAAATGTCACCATGGGCTGCTGATAACATTAGTAGTAACAATACTATTAATATCATTAATAATAACAGTAAGTATCCTATACTCAGCAAATTCTCTTGTGCCAACTCAGGATATGCAGAATTCTATCATGACATCCCTCTCACAGATATAGAACAAATGATCCTAAATTTTCTTTGTAACTATAAGACACCCCAAATAGCAAACACTATCTCAAGAAGAACAAAGCTGGAAGCATCATGCACCCAGATTTTAAACTATTTAACAAAGCTATAGTAATCAAAACAGTGTAATACTGGCATAAAAACAGACACAGATCAATGGAACAGAATAGAGAACCTAGAAATAAACTCATGTGTCTCTGTGTGTGTGTGTGTGTGTGTGTGTGTGTGTAGCCAATTAATCCATGTCAAAGGAGCCAAGAATACATAATGGAGAAAGAGAGTGTCTTCAATAAATGGTGGTGGGAAAACTGGTCAACTACATTCATAAGAATGAACTGGATCACTATATTACACAATACATAAAAATTAACTCAAAATGAATTAGACACTTGAATGTAAGACCTGAATCCATAAACCTCTTAAAAGAAATCATAGGCAGTGAGCTCCCTGGCATCAGTCTTAGCAATGACTTTTTTTGGATTTGACACCAAAAGCAAATGCAGCAAAGTAAAAAATATACAAGTGGGACTACTTCAAACTAAAAAACAAACAAACAAAAAAAAACTTCTGCCCAGTGAGAAAAACTATCAACAAAATGCAAAGGCAACCTACTAAATGAGAGGAAATGTTTGCAGATCATATCTGATAAATGGTTAATATCCAAACTATATTATGAACTCATTCACCTCAATATAGCAAACAAAAACAGCAAACAATTTGATTAAAAAATGGGCAAAGGATCTGAGTAGATATTTTTCCAAACATGGCATCCAGACACCAACAGGCAGCTGAAGACATACTCAACATCACTAATCATCAGGGAAACACAAATTAAATCACAGTGCGATATCAACTCACAAATGTTAGAATGGCTATTATCAAAAGGATAAAAAATACCAAGTGTTGGCGAAGGTGTACTGAAAAGGGAACTCTGTTTATTGTCGGTGCCACTATGGAAAACAGTATGGAGGTTCCTCAAAAGATTAAAAATAGAACTACCATATGATTGAGCAATTCCACTTCTGGGTATTTAGCCAAAGAAAATAAAAGTACTATTTTGAAAAGATACCTGCACCCCCATGTTCATTTCAACACTATTTAAAAGAGCCAAGACAAGGAAGCAAGCTAAGTATTCATCAACAGATGAATGAACAAAAACAATGTAATATACATTCAATGGAATATAATTTAGCCATAAAAAAGAGAACTATCACCACTAGTGATAATACGGATGGACCTTAAGCACATTATGTGAAGTGGAATAAGTCAGACAGAGAAGGGAAAATGCTACAGGATCTCACTTATATGTGGAATCTCTAAAAAAAACAAACAGAAAACTGAGCTTATAAATACAAAGCATATTGGTGGTTGCCAGAGGTGGAGGGTGGAGAAGGGGTGAAAGGGGTGAAAGGGATCAAATGACACAAACTTTCGGTTCTAAAATAAATGTCATGAGCTCTAATGTACAGTAAGGTGGCTATAGTTAGGACTGTATGTATGTTTGAAAGTTGCTAAGGGAGCCAGTCTTAAAAACTGTCATCACAAGAATAACAATTTTTATAAATTTGCATGCATGGCGACAGATCCTAACTAGACTTATTGTGGTAATCATTTCACAAAACATAAAAATATCAGATTATTATGTTATATTACTGAAACTAATAAAACATTATGTCAATTATACCTCAATTTAAAAATAACTAAAAACTTTTTTAAGGTGATCCCCCAAACTCCTGACACTTTGTGTATATACACTGTATTATCTCATCTTGACTGTGAGTGGGACCTCTGCACACGATGGAATTCACCCCCACAGTTAGTTTGCATTATACTGCAGAGGTAAAGGGATTTTGTAGATACAGTTAAGTATCTCAAATCAGTTGATTTTAAGTGAAGCAAAAGGGAGATTATCCTGGGTAAACCTAACTTAATCAGTTAAAGCCCTTAACAGAGGGACTGAGCCCTTCCTGAAGAGAAAGAACCTTCCTTGCTGGCTTTGAAGAAGAAACCACCTTTTTGTGGCTATGACCTGAGGGGGCCCTTAGGAAATAAGTGTATCCCCTAGGAAGAAAGCAGGGAACTCGGGCCTCTCCACAGCTGGGGGGAGATGAATCCTGCCAACAACAAGAGAGAGACTGGAAGTGGATCTTTGTTTTGAGTGAATGCTTTTTGATAGAGTCTTTCCTATAGGTCAGACATCAACATCCCCCACCCTCGACCCTGCTCGAGCCATCTGACCCAGGCCTTAGGAACCAAAAGCACCAGGCCACCTACTATATGGCCACCAGTCTTAGAGGTAACGCCAGCACGAAGGAATAATGAGTCAGCACTGGTGACTATACTATTCACTCAGCTTTTACTAATGCAGATTCAATCCAAATCTATAATAACCTAATAACAATAATAATCACTCAGAAACAATCAGCAATAACATCACACAAGAGAAGTGGGGGATAACAAACACGAATCCCAAGGGGCCAGGTCAGAGTCTGGGTCTAGGAGGCAGCTGGTCAGCGTCTTGCAAAGCAGAGAGTGCGGTGGCTTCGAGTCAGCCAGAGTAGGGTTGATGGGAGCAGCAGCATGCTGCTCCCTGCCTCTCAGCTGTTTCAGCTGTCTCTTCAAAGGCCTTTGCTTTCATTTTCTTGTATGATGTAATGCTGCATCAGCCTTTGATTAACAAATGTCTTGTGCCACCTCAATAAGCATGTGCTGATTATGTTGTTCTACTGTGCATGCGCTGAGAGGGTGGCGTTACCCCCTCAGATAAGCACTTGCTGCCTACCACGTTGCACTGCTCATGCTTAAGGGGTTGCATTATGCCTCTGAGTCATGGCTCCACTGTGCATGCTCCAAACGTGGCTTCTTAGTTGACAGGGCTGATGCCATCTTAGTTCAGTCTTGGCCCCCACAATCTTTCCTCAGGACAGCCTCAGATGAGACCACACTCTGGCTCACCCCTAATCGGAGCTCCGCGACCCCCTGAGTCTTGCTTAGATGTCCAGCGTGTCCAGGCTCCAGAACCATTGAAACTGAGATAATGCGTGTGCTTTAAGTATGCAGCAACAGGAACCAACACATACACCTGTACTATGTTTTCTCTAAATTATCATCTTTTAAAATCTCATAACAAACCCAAGATGATAATGTCCATTTTACAGGTGTAGAAACTACAAAGTCAGAGAAGTTAAGGAATGTTTCCAGGGTCGCACATGTGGTTGTTGATCTGGGGCTCAAACTTAGAATTGCTTTGTTCTAGTCATTTAGCCTCGACATTGTAGTGCTTTCATTACTCCTCTAGATTCTTCAGAAATGCGCTCTAGTGTTTGGTAGATAGTACTAAGGAGAGTGCAGGGAGGGTTGGGGTCTATGGTGCTGTTGGCAGGGTAGCCTCACTGCAGGGCAGCCTTGGATGTGGCGTAAGTATGCCATCAGCAGCCTCTCTTCCTTGCCTCTTAAAATACTGATTCTTATTCAAAATAATAGAAATTATCTTATATTTATATATATTTATTCCTGAGATCATAGAAATTAAATTATAGATTTAATTGCCCAATTACCCAATAAATTAAGTATATGTACTCAGATATATTTTTTCTTCTGAAAATTTCCAAGGGCCCAAAGTAATACTTTTAAAAAACATTTTGCTTAGTAGATATAATTAGCATACCATAAAACACATCCTTTTAAAATGTACAGCTCAATGGGTTACCATATTCACTAAAGTGGTGCAACCATCATCACTATCCAATTCCAGCACATTTTCATCACCCCCCCCAAAGATGAGCAATTCTTCCCCATTTTCCTCCAAACTGACCCTCTTCAGAGCTGGGAGCCTACTTTGTCTCTATGGATTTGCTTCCTTTGGACATTGGATTCCGTTTCGTATGAAGGGAACCACATAATATGTGGCTTTGTGTCTCCTTCGACTTAGCACAGATGTTAAAAGCTGGTTCATGTGTAAAGCAGTATCTCACCGTGGTTTTGATTTGCATTTTCCTAATGACTAATGATACTGTGCATTTATGTGCTTCTCGCCTGTTTGTATATTTCCTGTGGAGAATAGTGCAGCACACACCCATATACCCATCATTTACACCTTACCAGATTAGTTTCAGGAATGCCGTTTTTCTTCTTCTTTGCTGAAGTATTTAAGACAAATCTTAGACATTGTGTGACTTTATCCCAATATAGTTCCATCTATATCTCTAAAATGTGTGGATTTTTCTCACATCAATGATTTTCTTAAAACTACTTGAGTCGTGAGTGCAGCATAAGTGCTGTAGGAAATGGGAAGGTAAGGGGACACTGAGGGGCCGCTCCATTCTGAGTGAGTTTAGGGTGAAAATCCGAGGGCAGGCAGATGATGCACAATTCCCAGAAATCGATAACGACATTCTGAAACCCACTGTGGTGAAGGTTTAACTTCACCATCAAGTCAAGACGGAAAATGCCTTCAGGCTTTATCAACTGCTTTGTATATTCCCAAGGTTATTATCTCAAGGGAATAGCCCATATTTTATTACACTTTAAACCAACTTCAGCTCAGCTATAAATTCTAATGCTTCAAAAAATAAACAGTACAAACTTCTAGATAAAAATTTATCTCTGCTAGTATTTAGGTTTGAGTTCAGATGTGCACTAACTGCAGAAAAAATTTACTTAAAAACAAAATAAAAAACAACTCTGCTGTTGGCCATTGAGACAGACCGCGAGGAGACCCAGAGACAGCAGGCTGTGTTTTTCCGATGATTATAGATCCGGCCTCAAGTCATTGTCTACATACCGAGGGGTTGCCTGTGGGGCCTTCCTCCTCACATTTGTCATTTTGGAGAAATAAAAGAGTTGACTTCTTTGTGGAGCCCACATTAGCTTCTTATATAGTTATCACTGTATAAAAATATGTTTAATGTTTGTGGGGAATAACTGCTAAATATCTCCCTTCCCCGAGAACTGCCCCCTAACTCCTTATAGAAAAGGAGCCCCAATACCCATGCTTATGTCACATGATCCTGTCCTTCAAACCCTGTACCCCCACTGACTGTGCTAATGAGACCACCAAAGGACATCTGGTCTGAGCTTAGCGGGAAGGTCTGAGTCACAGATAACCCGTTAATGTCTGCCTGTGGACATGACCAAGTGAAAGTAACCGGGGTCGAACACCTTCTGCTCTGTGCAAATAAAAGAGTTGACTTCTTTGTGGAGCAGATGTTAAGAGATGGTGAAACACTGCCCGGGAGAGAAGAGCAAAGACACACTGCAAGAAGCAGAGACAAGCAAGTGAGAACAAGACACTAGGTTCCTGTTCACTTTCCAGGTCCGAAGTTCCCTGGGAGGCCCCCTCTCCCCTGGATTCCACCGGGAAATTCAGTAACTTTCCAGTAAGTGCGTTTGTTCCCCCTTCAAGCGAACTTAGGTTGCTGTCAATCACGTGCAACTAAAAGAACCGTGATGAGACAGTTTGCCTATACTTTAGGGGCAGGTGGAACAACTCCACGTGTCAGTTGGATAGAGTCTTGAGTAGTCTGTTTCATACAGGCTTTTCTGAAAGCCAGGTTGTTTTGATTGCACCAGCAAAGGCACTAATCTTCTCTTATTTAGATGTTGTCAATAAATGCACTCACTTTCATTCTCCTAAGATGAGATTCTCAATGTTGTCAGTAAAATCAGTGGGAAGTGAGATGTTGATCCAAATTCCTTCACTCCATGATGATACAAAATGATATGTTCAAAATGACACTGCAAATGAGGTCTTTTTTAAGGATAAAAGGGCTTTATTAAGATGTCACATTGACAAAGCAAGATAGATTTGGGTGACAGAATGATGGACAGACCCCCGTTTATGTGAATTGGTTGTCCTTTTCTCTTGCACAAAGAGGGATGTTGATTCTCTTTGATCTGCGTGTTTGTTTACCTGGGACATTGTGTCCCAGCGGATGAATGCTGACTGAGAACTCAAGTCAGACCCACAGTTCTGAAGCCCACAGGAGCTGGCAAGGACAAAAGTAATTATTGTAAATGCCAGGGGATTGTGTTCTAGCCTTTTTTGAGCATTAATATTACTTCGTAGTTTTTAAATTCCTGCTCTGCTCTATGGGGAAAACACTTTTTATTAAATAACTATTCTATTAAAAACAATTGCTGGTTACAGAAATAGATAGTCTTTCAGGAGGTCCTAAGGGAAACTAGATTCTGCCCGGTCATGCAGATTCACCCCCAAGGCGAAGCTTGATGCTGTCCTTCGCCAACACACAGCACTTTCTGCACCCAAGGAGCCTGGCGTGTGTCCACGCCCTGGGATGCAGCAGGCACCACTCATGGGTGAGGACGTCCCTTCAGTGCTAGAACATGGTTGTTTGCTTCTCACTGAACAGTAGCAGCTGACATTTATTGAACGCTCTGCTGTGGTCAGGCATTGTTATATCTTACGGCCATCATCTTATTTAACCCTCACATCTAGTCAGCTACAGGTAGGTCTGCTATAATCCCATCTTATCAATAAGAAAAGCGAGGCACAGAGAGCTGATGTAACCTGCCAGAGATCCCTAAGTGGCAGAGCTGAGCTTTGGACCCAGGTTGTCTCTGAGCCTTGGTGATTAACCATTGTGTCATGTGGGCCTTCTTAAACACATGCTGATTGCTTTACATACTTTGCCTCTGATATAAAAATGGAAAATTCAAGGTAGATGCTGAACCCATTTTACAGATGAAGGAAATCTGAAGACCAGCAACTAAAAATGAGGAGCTCAAGGCTCTTTATCACTCGCGTTCCACAATTTGATTTTAATACTATTTAGTATGTTTTTCCTTGTGTTTATCCTGCCTAAGGTCATTGAGATTCTTGGACTGATGGGTTTAGTTTTCAACAAATTTGGAAAATGTCCAACCATTATTTACATAAATAACCTTTTCTGGTTCATTCTCCTTTTCTGAAACGGAAAGTGTTGGTATGAATTAGACTGCTTAATATTGTCCCACAGGTCACTGAAGCTCTCTGTTCATTATCTTTTCAGTCTTAAAGCTTAGAGTCAGGATATACATAAAAGTTAAGTTATACACAGAAAACAGATCTGGGCAGCAAACTTTACCATCACAGAAATATTATGGATTACCCAATAATAATGAAGATTTCTTTATTTTTAAGCTATTTTCTAGAATTAAAAATTTACAAAAATTCTATGCACATGCATCTTTTTCTTCTGGAATGTATCTATTTCATAGAATAAGATATATTTATAAATAAACATGTTTCATAATGATTTCAGAGGTGCCGTTGTTTATTTATTTTTTCCTATAATGAGTTGTATTGGTTGGTAAACAGTCACTTATTAAGCACCTGCTGTGTGGAAGACACTGCTTTGGCCCTGAGTAAAGATACTATGCTAACAGATTATAGTTCCAACTCTGCTTCCAAGAGAAGCTTGAGAAATACATCATAGACATGTGAAAAGCAAGTAACAACATAGCTGCATGTTGGCCTAACCTGACGCCCAAGCCGATCTCTGAAATCACCTCGCTTTACCCCTCATGACCATTCCTACCCCCCAACCACTCCATCCCACCTTTATGCCTGGACCACCTTCTCCAGGATGTGCACTCTGACCCTCTTAGTTTAGAATGGGAACCCTTTTTCTGGTTCCCATGGGCTCCTGTGTATACCTCTATGTATTGAATACTTCATTCAAACAGCAGACATTTATTGAGAATTTATGTGGCGCTAGGGATACATCAATGAAGTGGTTCCCCAACCTTGTATAGTTTATATTTTAGTGACTATTCCATCGCTCTTACCTGTAATGTTAATGTGACTGCCTTACCAACAAGAATGTGTACGTTTTTGGTAAATTACATTTTAGGGTCTAGAGAACAGTAGATATTTATCAAGTGTTTGGTTTTAAAGTGGTAAATGAATAAGTAATAAAGAAATCAGTGAACAATCTAGATCAGGGTCAAATCAGATGATGGCTGGAAGATTTAATGATCTTGGAACTATTAACATTTTGGGTCAGATAATTCTTTTTTGTACAATGTCTAGCAGCATCTCTGGACAGAAAGTCTAAGATAAAGTTTCTTTAGAGGAGGAGGAGAGTTTGGGTGGGTAGCAGTGTTTTGATGAGTTTGGCTGAGTGTGAAGAGATTAAGTACACATTTCCAGGGCTTGGACTCCATCCTGCAGGCCCGGGAGCTCGGGAAAGTTCATGACCTGTGAACAAATTAATTGGGGAAGCCAAAGCAGAAAAATCTTCGGGGGAGATTCTAGATAGCTATTTGTGAGTCATAAAGTAGACAACAGTTTTCAACTTTCTACAAAGCCAATGATCTAACACCCATATTTATTGGATATTTCTAAACTTTTTTTAAGACTATGAATTTGTATTTATATATATTGTTATTACTGGCTATGCCTACTGTAGAGTTGGAGTCAAACAATGGAGAAAGTTTAACTAGTTTTTTTTTTTAAATTCTACAATATTTGACTACAAAATCAAATGAATATTTGCATTAACAGAACAAAATTACTTTTTGATTTCTGACTCAGTTTTGCATTGCTGCTGTAACAAATTACCCTAGACTGAGTGGCTTAAAATAATACTAATTAGTTATCTTATAGTTCTGGAGGTTGAAGTCTGAAATGGGCTTCAGTGGGCTGGAATGAAGTCATCGGCAGGGCTGTATTCCTTACCTTTTATTTCTAGAAGTCACCATGTTCTTCGCCAGAGGCCTTTCCCCCACCTTCAGAGCCAGCATTTTCACATGCCTCTTGGCCTCTGACACTGGTCTTCCTGCTTCTTTGCTCTTTCACTTTCGAGAACCCTGTGACATCACTGGGCCGACCTGCACTATACAGGATACCTTCCCCACTCAAAGTCAACTAAAAAGCACCCTTAAGTATCCTTTGCTGAGGAGCCAAACATTTTCACATGTTCTGGGGATTAGAATATGACCTCTGTGGGGAAGTCTCATTCTGCCCACCACCGTCACTATGGTCTTTTAACCTTCAAGCCATATCTCCTTATTGCGCTACATCAGAGATTTAGAGGAAACCATCTCAACCTGGTCAAAACTGCAAAATAGAGGGTGGTGTAGGAGTCAAAGGAGCAGCCAGCACAGTTGCTGGACGCAAGGCCTAAGGGAGGGTCACTCACTCACATTATCAGCCATTCACTCATCAACCAGTGACTGGGCCCCATGGGTCCAGCTCTGTGCTAAATGCCTTGAGGGCTCCAGAGGAGTACTGAGCACAGTCCCTATCTGCAAAGAGATGCTATGCAAACAAGGATTGCCAAATCATGGCAGAATACTGGGGTGTTTCCAGTGTTGTAGGAGGCCTCCAGGAGGAGAAGGAAAGGAGATGGGTAGTCAGTTCCTAATAAGGAGAGCAGGTCTCATTAAGTGTGATGGAAAAATCAGAATTTACTCCTGATGGTTCACATGGAGACTTTCATAAAAGGAGGCTTTGTGGAGGTTTGGGCAGAGTTTGGGGAACAAACAAGGGAGAGCATGGCACCTGGATTACAGCTCTTGTCAAACAGATGAGATAAGAAGATACATAACCAGAACCCTGTGAACTTGAAACATAGAGGCATGGAGGAGCATTCCCCGGTGAGAGCTGCAGTTGTGGGAGGATTTGGTCTCTGCTGAGACATGGTGCCTAAGGAGGGAGGGGGTGTGTGGTGACCAGTTGTACCAGTGTGCCTGGGACTGAAGGGTGTCCCTAGAAGTGGGACTTTGCTAAAACCAGAAATGTCCCAGGCAAACTGGGACCATTTGGTCACCCTGGGAATAGGAGAGAACACTCTGAACTCTCTCTCCTCCCCATGTCTGCATTAGCTGAGGCAGCCCAGGAGATGCCTCCAGAGGCACAGAGAGAGGGGAGAATGGATCTCGATGGGCAATGACATGTGCATACTGATTAACACATCATTTCTGATTGGATATTTTAAAGAAAGGACAGGAGTTTACTAGGTGGGATGGGGAGAGAGATGCATAGTAACTAGGCCATGAAAAGCATCATTTAAGTGGGTTCCTTATTTATTCTTAGAATTTAGTTTTTAATTTCTCCATGTTTTTCCACCTCTCCCTAATGCCCCCCTCACTTCAAAAACACATTCCTTTCCCCTTCTTATTTTGTATATACCCCCACCCCATTCTGACTACTTTGGGTCTCCCACCGAGGTTCTGTGCGGATGGAGAGGATAAGGAAGAGCAACAGCAGCAACTGAGAAGAATTTGCCCATGGTCTTTCATCCACAGGGTCTCCCATTGCTCCAAAGTAAGTCTGACCTAAATGTGGCTTAAATGGAAGTATATTTAACTCTCAGAACCCCAAGGTTATAAAACACAACCTTGAACCATAGTATCTTCCAGCATTTATAACCACCCCAGACACCACAATAGCCAGTGGAATCTATGCAGCTGAAACAATTCCAATATTATTTACTGATTTAAGCAGGCATTTACCATTTAAAACAAAATATTTTGATTTATTTTTGTCTGAGTTTTTGATTAAAGTGCGCCTCGTCTACCTCTCTCTTCACAGGCTGCATAATACCATGTTTACAAACTTGGTTTGGGAGGCAACTAGAGTTTAAATTCTAGCTCTCTTACTTACTAATTGTGTGACTCTGGCCAGGTTGCTTAATTTCTCTGTGTCTCAGTTTCCTCAGGTAAAATATGGACAAGAAAGCATTCCCACTTCACAAGTAATTCTAAGGATTCAGTGAGGTAATACATGTAAAGAACTCAAAATAGTGCCTGGCTCATACAGTGACTACTGAGCAAATGTTCAGAGTTTTATTTCTATCACAGCTCTTAAGTAAACGTGTCCTGAAGATGAAGAGCATCATATAAAAGTCTTCCTCTCAGTTCTGTGTTCTCACGTGTTGAAGAAGTTTCAAAACCTGGTTAGCTATGCGCATGACATAACTGAGGCCCGTTTGGGGGCGGAGGTGTCCAGTAAAGCTGCCGTGACCACTGCGTTAGTGGGCGCAGAGCCAGTGCTCACAGAGGAAACATGGCACTAGCTTCGTGTGAGCCTCGGGTTACATTTTTGTCAGCCAATGAATACAGCGCCTTGTTTTATGTGTGTTTCTATTCAAGGGCACACTTGCCCTTAAGAACACTAGATAGCACTTCAGCGCTACACTTGGGGGCGCTTTATAACATCTAATCGTCAACAACAAGCACGACAATGCATAAAACATGGCACTTAATAAAGGGCAGAAAGGACACCTGTTTACCACATGAGAGCTGAAATGGGGAGGCAGAGCCTCGCTTCCTTCTACCTCAGCTGGGAACGTGGACTTGGGGCAACAATTTTTTCCTCTCTGTGTATGTCTGCAAATGACCACCAAAGTGCCGTGAGGATTCATTCGTGGGTTACACATGAATTTTAGTGAGTAGGCAGATTTGCAAATACAAGATCTACAAAAAATAAGAATTGACTGGAATTGATTCAACATTTCTGCATAGCTAAAGGGTTTATGAGTAGAGAGGTGAGGGTGGAGGAAGATTATACAAGGGTTAATGTAAACATTAACCTGGTAAGGGAAAGACAGGGTGTTCCCAATTTCTGTGTAGGTTAATATTTCCCCCAAATGTATGTAAATGTATTGAATAATCCCCAAACTGTCCCTGTATTGCAGAAACCTTCAAAGTCATTAATATGCTAGTGCACATTGTGAACTTCTACAAAATATAGTATTTCCCAAATTTGACCAACAGATTCTTTGGGAAATGCTGCTCTGAGGTGCTTCTGACAAAAATCACCTGGAATTTATTTCTAGTGCTCAGAAATGTTCTATTTGACTAGAAGAGTAATTTACACTGTAAAGGGTATCATTCAACCAGCCGAAAGACCACTCACCAGAGTACTTCTCAGGGTTGGTGGGTGCATTAGGCCTATTTCTAGATCTCCAATACACTGTTGTCCTCCTCCACGATTCTAGCCCAGAAAGTTTTATCTTCATGGGCTATGGACTTCCCTGGGAGAAAGGATGTTAACAGAAAATTTGTACTCTTTCTTTTCTGTTCTCAGTTGTATATTTCCAACTTTAATAAGCAATTAAGACAATGTATATCAAGAGGCAGAACCAGTGCATCCCCACTTAAAGCTTTGCTAGGAAAGGAAAGATTGGGAGCAGGAGGTTGAAGATTGACAACTGCGCCTCAGCTCTATAGGTGCTGCCTCGGAAGTAAACCATCATGATAACACACAGTGATTTAGCCCTTGGAAATGAAAGATGTTTTCATTTATTGGCAGTTTATTCCTCCCAAGCACATTGTAAGACAGGTACGGTCTATTAGTTTAGGGCTTTAAACAAAGCTTTCACTGTTTCTTAGGGAGAAATAGCATGAGCAATATCTTTCTGAAATAGTTTTCTCTATTTTAAGACTAGATGCTGTAAAGCATGCTCTGGAACATTAGCTTTTTTGTTTTTTTCTATGTTGGAACCAGGGAAGCAGGAAGACTGGTGCAGGTTTGCAGAATGTGCAAAGGCCCTGAGGATCTGAAGGAACCGAGGGGAGAGTGAGTTCAGGCTGGGACGCTGAGACCAAGGTTCCGAGAGCCACTGGCCAGGGCTCTTACCAAGTCTTGCCACTTCCTGTCTGAGAGATTGTGGCCAAGTTACCAGATCCCTTCGTGCCTTGTTTCCTCACTAGAAACATTGGGATTCAATAGTACCTACTGCTATTAATGAGTATTTGAGTTCCATGGCTTATTCAAATAGTAAATATTTCTTTTTCTAGGGTAACAAAAGATCAAGAGTAGGCAATCCAGGGCTGGAGTGATGGCTCCAAGAAACCACCCATGGTCCAGACTTTTCTCTTAGTTTTGTGTCACCATCCTTAATCTGTGGAACTGATATGTGACTTCTCTTCCCATGGCCTCAGGATGCTTTCTGCATGTACAGATATTTATAGTCCAGGTGGAATGAAGAGGGAAGAGAGAGAGATCAAGCATAAGGCATAAAAACTTCCCCTTGGACTGTTCTACCTTATGTTTGGGGATGCCAGCACCTCTCAGCACTTGTCTCTGTCTCATGGTACAGACCTGCATTGCATGCCCATGGAGGCTGGGGATGCTGCTCTTAGCTGCCACATTACCATCCTCAAACAAAATCAGAGTATTATTTATGTGGAACAAGGGGGGGAAATGGATATCGATTAAGAAAATAGCAGTATTACCAGACATTTGCAATCATGTGATGTGGATCTAACAAGTTAATACTGTATTTTTAAACTCTAAGACACACTCCTCCCCACCCCAAATTTGGGAGGAATAACAGTTGTTAATGCTGCTGTTGAGTTCTGTTTACATTTACATTGGTAAAATATTATGTTATTTATGTTATTAAATATTTTACTACATTTTTTGCTTCAAAATTTTTTTTCCTATTTTCCTTCTCTAAAACCTAGGTGAATCCTATGGTCTGAAAAATATGGTACTTGTAAAGAATGAAGAACCCACAGAGGAATATAGGAAGTAGCTGATGCGTCTATAATAAACTTAGAATACAGCCAAGACTTCATATGGATGCCTTTGAAGGAAGAAGAATGAACTCTCCACCCATCTCCACCTTATACCTTGACTCCCTGGCCCTCCACCAAGTGCAACTGCTTTTTAAGTATGTTCTTATCTCCTGATTTTCAACTACTTACAGATCCCTCATTTTATAAAATAATGGCTTCTGGCCCAGGGCTCTTTTTGACAATGATAACTCATCGTCTCTGTCTGGAGTGCTCTTTTCAATCTCTGGGAAAACACACAGAGTGGAAACCAAATGGCCAGATGCAGCCAAACACCTGGACACAGCAAAACGGCATTTTTCAACATCGAAGCAGGTTTTGACTGCCAGATATGAGCTGAGGCTTGCAAAACATTGCTCAGGCGAACATTTAGACATTGTGTTTAGACACTGCTGCAACTATTTAAGTATAAGGCACAAGCATCTCAGAAACCAGCACCAAATATATCACATTTTTAAAAATTTTTTAAAAGATTTTATTTATTTATTTTTAGAGAGGGGAAGGGAGGGAGAAAGAGAGAGAGAAACATCAATGTGTGGTTGCCTCTCACGTGGCCCCCACTGGGGACATGGCCCGCAACCCAGGCATGTGCCCTGACTGGGAATTGAACCTGGGATGCTCTGGTTCACAGCCCGTGCTCAATCCACTGAGCTATGCCAGCCAGGGCTCTAAATATATCACACTTTTAAAACAGCGAGTACTCTGGTGGTTGCTAATGTCTGTGATTTCCTTTGGAGCAGCATTCCTTGGATGTCCTAAAGAACTTTTCTATTTATCTCAGAGAAAGGCTGGAGTCTTTCTTTCCCTCTTCCCTTCCCCTTTGCTTCCTAAAATTTTAATGAATGCCTACTATCAACTCAGTAATAGCATCCATACTGTGAGACAAGACTTAGTATGTCATAAATCATTAATTATCTCATTCCAGAGATACATATCTGTATGCTTACTATGGGGCCCTTCACTGTGTGAAGTGGCCAGGATGCCATGGTGTGCAGAACAGAGAAGCGAGACATGGTCTGACCCCTGAGGTCTCCATGGAAGGGAGATGAACAAGTGCAGGGCTACAACACCCTGAGATAAGTGATATGGATGAGCAGAATGCTAAGGTCACCTACACGCTGACTGGATTTGTTTAAGCTGAGAGCACTGGGTCTATTACCTCTCTGTAGTAGAGGGTGATGCTTAATTAGCATGATGCTTAAAAGTAACAGGGATATTGAAAAATACTTTCTTGCACTTAGATTATTTTGATAGAGCATAGCAAAAATTGTGTTTTGGGGGTTATCTGATTTTTTTGGCTGTGATGCTTTGAAGCTCTGAAGGTGTGAGCTGGAATAACTTGCCTTCAAGTTAATCACAAATCTTGGCTTTCCTATCAGGTTTTGCCTTAAGAAAAACACAACATTTTGGGGAAGAAAAAAAAGATATGAAATGCATGCTATTATTGGATGCCTGAGGGATGTTTCAATTTTGTCTTGTCTTACAAAAAATAAATGAGATTTCCAAAGCATACATCAGGAGGTAGTGAAATGCTGATTGGAGCACCTCATCATTTGATGGGGTGCTTTTTGAGAAAGAAGTCTGGAACTTGGGAGAGTCATAGAATCGTAGACTTTCCAGGCTGAAGGAGCCTTAAAGCACCTGGCACGTGCTGTGTAATGGGGTATGTAGAAATGATAAAAAAGTCAACCAGGATTAAAGAACTCAGAATTCTGCACATTTTTAAATGCTTCTTTTTCACCCCGGAGGGCTTTGATATGAATCCCAATGAAGCCAAATGAGACCTCTCGTATATTGTAGAACCATTACTCCAAATATCATGTTCTGGTGCTGGGAAAGGAAGACATACTAAATAAACTAGACCCAGAATTTAAAACTTGAGCATGAATTTAGAAACAGTCTGTAAGTCAATTTTTAGGAAATGAACTATAGCAAAATATGTAAATAAAAAAGCTTGTTTTATGTTCATATAAATGCTTGTTAGTAGGAACCACACACCATGTAACACTGAAAGATACATGTTATATAATACATAATATAAAAGACTACAGTGTACATGAATGTCAGGAAATACAGTATGCTACTGTGGTGTAGCTAGAATTACTATGACAACCGTAACTTTCACATTTCTTAATTTTTTCCATTTGAATTTGCAACTTAAATGTCACATTACCATAGGTTTTGACTTTCTCTTTTCTATGTAGTTCAAAGAGAAAAGTCACACCAGTGCTCCTGTTAAATCCTCCTCTAACGAGGCGTACCTGTGAACATGTCACACTTGTTCAGGGACCAAACATCTGGGTGGGTGCCATGGTGGTTAAGGGGAAAAAAGGACTTGCACATTATGTATAATATGTATAATGTTCAGTCAATGTATCAAACTCTCCCATTGCACAGCTCTTTCTTCCACGCAGTTCACTGATAGGAAAACAACATAAGAGAAAAGGGGCACAATCTGACCCTTACTTAGGATGTGAGATCTATCTATATAGGAAACCCAACATCAGCTCTGTGGAGAGAGGAATTTTCCAAAAACTGATTCATTCTGTGTTTTTCTTCGAATCTATAGAATTGAGCTGTTTTTCTGTGTCACATAAAAGTGTACAAACTACATTTTGCTTGTACCTTTTATTGCTTTACTGGGGTTCATCATCATTTCTGGTTCTTCCATGTGCCATTTTGCAAATTAACAAATACTAATTTAGTACCGTAAAAATATTTAATAGAATCCTTAGATGTAGCCCCTGATCTTAGGGGACAAACAACCTTATAGCAGAATTAAATCAGCATATACATTCACATTCATTCATTTATTCATTATTTTAACAGCTATAATTCCATAGTCAGTGTGGCTCAGTGGACTGAGCACCAGCCTACAAACTGAAAGGCTGCTGGTTCGATTCCTAGTCAGGGCACGTGCCTGGGCTGCAGGCCAGCTTCCCAGCTGGGGTTGTGTGAGAGGCAACCAATTGATGTATCTCTTGCACACTGACATTTCTTGCTTTCTTCCTTCCTTCTCCTCTTTCTGAAAGTAAATAACTAAAACCTTTAAAAACAAAAACAAGAATGATTTACCTCTTCTCCTCCAAAACTAAGGTAAAATACCTCACTTCCTTCTGTTTCATTTATGCTAACTCTACTTCTGTATCTATCTTGTCTTTCTTAAAAAAAACAATTATTGGGTACCTACTCTATGGCAGGTCTCTCTCTCTATCTCTCTCTCTCTCTCTCTCTCTCTCTCTCACACACACACACACACACACACACACAAGCTAGAGCTACTGCATGTGTATCTAGACCTTGTTCAAAGGGAGGAGCTGGGGAAAAGGGTCTGGAAAGGGACAGCTGGAATATCAGAGACTGAAGTGCTAACTGGCTCACCTAGGCACTGGCCTGAGTGGACAGTTTGGAGCTGCCAGGGAAATCCAAGAAGCCGAGTGTGCCCTCTTGCTGACAAGACACTGGGAAGTGGGAATACTGTTGCCTCTGTCTCAAACATCTGGGGTCACTCTGGCCAGCTGTTCAGCATCCTGATCAGCACAGCCAGGAAATGACTGGATGCGGAGCAGGAAGAGAGTTGGGACGAGCTAGGACCCACTCACGGGGCTTCCCTGCAACCTTCCATGACAGTCTCGGACTGTGAAAAAGACTTCCCTTCCCAAGAACAACTACTGATGCCTCATTTTGTCTCCCAAATCTCACGCAGTTTTCTCTCTTGGCCAATTCCCATCAGCTACCAAGATGGAAAGAGATCCTAGTTCCTGATCTCAGAAACATGACTAAAGCCCAGTTCAGCATAATAATGGTCAGTACAGAATAGTTGCTGCTCCCAGAATGCTAAAGACTTCCAGCACAGGTAGTGAAGCCACAGAGGAAGAGGGGAAAAAGAGAGTCTGAGGGACAGAACACAGCTGTGTAGAGCTCACGGGAAGTAACTATTGGAGTGACTCAAGGCCTGTCTTTAGGAAAGGGAATAACAGAAGATTAGAAATATAATAATTCATTCAAAATCGATACTGAGTAAAACACTGAGGCTTCCTGAATTAGAACACTGAGGCTTCATGAATTTATTTTTTTACCTAATTTATCTGGGTAACATTGGTTAATAAAATTATGTAGGTTTCAGGTTATTCCTATTTTTTATTAAAAGTCCTAAGGCTAGGTAGGTAAGGTACTTGCCCAAGGCCGTATAGCTATCAAAACCAGAATCAGGATTTTAACTTAGTTGTTCTGAATCCAAGTCCTACACCCTTTTCCCTGTGCTGCTGATGCCTTCTGAGACATCTCCTGATTAAAGGTTTTCTTACAGTCAACAAGCACTTTTTAAATGGTTACTCTGTGTGCAAACTGACAGTTGGTTCTGAGAATGGAAAAAAACAAGAACATTCTCTGCCTTTGGGGAGCACATGACCTTGCAGAGGAGATATACGCTAAAGTAACCCACAAGAAATAAGCAAATAAGATTGATTCAGTGGGAGTCCAGAGGAGGAAGAGAACAATTCTGAGCAGTAGCAAGAAAAGGCGTCACAAAGCATGGTGGGGTAGCATTTGGGAGCAGGGTTATTAGAATCAGACTCACTGGGTTCCAATCCCAGTGATGCCACTTAACTAGACATCTCTCCTGGACAGTTTATTTACCCTCCCTTGCCTCAGCTACCACAGTTCTAAAATGGGGATCATAGTACTAGTACCTATCCCTGGAGTAATAAATAAGTATTTGCTGAGTTAATATTTGTAAAGTGCTAAAGTAGTGCCTAGCACATACTAATAGTAAGAACTAGAATTAATTTAAAAAATAAGGCTTTAACATTTTGTATCCATGAAGAATAAAATCACAGAAACAAAGGAAAGAATAAGAGATGAAAGGATTGTGGGCATGAAGGATTGTAAAGAATATACTGTATAGAAACCTATGACCACGGCTAAAGATAGAAACTTAGAGAGCACGTGGCCAATGGGGAGCCATGGCAAATAAGTGAAACTGCAAGGGGTGTGTGTGTGGGGGGGAGGGTGAGGGGAAAATGGGTGAGCATTTCCATCTACCTATGAATCTAGCATGAAGAAAGCTAGAGAGGTTGAGCTAATCAGGACCTGAGACTGGGAGTCATGACAGGGGATGGAAAAAAACACAAATGGATTAAAAACTTGGAGGTACCAACCCATCATGGTTGAAGGACATTGGGACTAAGCCCAGAGATTTTTAGGTGCGGTTTTGGCACAGCCTTTGACAATTGTGGAGACCCTGGGTAGGAGAGGAAAGCTAAGAGATTGTGGACAGCACAAACACCTATGAGGACCTTACAACATTTTATTACAGATTCTCTCAAGAGTGAGATGGGGATTAGAGAAAGAAGAGAAGCCAGAAATGGACATATATTTTTATCCAGCCTATGGGTGATAGAAAAAGCCAAGAGAAGCAGCACTGAGGGAGAAGATTGGAGGTCTTTAAGGGCAAAGGAAGTGGGTTTTCTACAAAGTCATCCTTGATGAGTGATTAGAAAGATAGCTTTCTCCAAACCCAAAAGAAGTGCCATGCAAATCAAAGTAACTTCAAAAACTTTAAAAAATCTCTTGTAGTTATAAATAAAAAATTTTAAGTAAATCACAGTGGAAGATGGAAAAAATTTTAAATTAAATGATATTGAAAATATTATTTATAAACATTTTAATGGATACTACTACAGTGGAACTTGGAAAATTTATAACGTTAAATGCTTACATCAGAAAACAAAAAAAGGATGAAAATTAATGAACCAAGCATTGAACTTAGGAAGTAACAACAACAAAACTAACAAGAAAAAACATAGAATAAAGAAGATAAATTTCTGAGCATAAATTAATGAAGTGGAGAAGTCAGAATAGAGATCAATACAATTACTAGGTCAAAGACATCATACATCTACAAAGAGTAATCAAGAAAAAAGGGAACAGGACTTTTTAAAAATAAAAGATAATATCATGAGCAAATATATAGAAATAAAGTTGGACAAATTATGGGATCAAAAAGAAATATAAAACGTTAATGCTGCTCTAGTCATTAAAAGGGCAGAGTAAGACTTTTAGTCTTCTTAGAAAGTTGCATTGGGAACTTCTAACAAACATTGTAAGGTCAAATGATTACAAACATACACAAAAGCTTCTAGAGAATGAGAAAAGAAGGAAAATTTCCTCTTTATGAAGTTGGCATAAATTTGATATGATATTCAGACACAAGAACAATATGAAAAATGAAAATTATAAATTAATCATGAGAACATAGATGAAATAAAAATACTAGCAAATAAAACCCAGAAATATATAAAAATGGTAAATCATCAGTGAGCTGGTTTTATGTCAGGAATATATGATTAGTTCGATGAATGTTAGAAAAATTATGCAATTTACCATAAAACCAGATTAAGGAGAAAAACTGTCTGAGCACTCAAGTTTTACTCTTTGTTAATAATCAGTTGAAAAACTGGAAACAGGAGATTTTTCTAAGTTGAAAAATAATAACTATAAATATTTTACAGCAAAGATCATTCTTGATGAAAAGTTAAAAGAATTCTCCTTAAAAGCAGCGACAAAGGAGAGATTCTCACTGTCATGAGTGCAATAAGAGAGAAAAAAAGAAATAAAATGCATAAGGATTGAAAAACAAAAAAGTAAATCTATGATTAAATCCAGATGGCATAAATATTTATCTAAAAAACCAAAACAGACTGATGAGTAGAATCAGTGAGTTTAGCAAAGTTAATAGATAACAGATCAATGTGTAAAAAATTAGTAACATTTCTAAATTTAACAGATTAAAAAATAGACTAAAGAAGGTACAATGTCAAAAAAACCCAAAATGCAATATACTTAGGAAGAAACTTAATAAACAAAAAACAAAAGTAGCCTTGGCAGGTGTAGCTCAGTGGATTGAGCGCAGACTGTGAACTAAAGGGTCACCGGTTCGATTCCCAGTCAGGGCACATGCCTGGGTTGTGGGCCAGGTCCCCAGTAGGGGGCACACTAGAGGCAACCACACACTGATGTTTCTCTCCCTCTCTTTCTCCCACCCTTCCCATCTCTCTAAAAATAAATAAAATCTTTTGAAACAACCAAAATAAAATTAAAAACTCTAAGTAATTTTATTTTTAAAGTATGTAAATTGAAAGGAATATCATATATCATACTAATGCACAGGAAGATTCAATGATTCACAACTCAATATAGAGAGTCTATGTAATTCCAATAATAACTTAAAAGGATTTTTCTTGGAACTTCACAACATGGTTTTATAATTTATAAAGATCTCCTTTAAGTAGCCAAATTAATTTTAAGAAGCTACTAGATTATAAAACCTTCACCATAAAGTTACAATACTTTACATGTGTCCTGTTGGTTCCAACATAGACAAATAGACCAGTTGGGTACAATAAAAGGTCTAGAAAGAGATCTAATCATGGGGGGAAATTATTCAACAAATTATACTGAGAAAATTGATTGTCCACAAGGATAAAAACAAAACAAACAAGCAAAGAAAAAAGGAATTGAATATCTAACTCACATCATGTCTGAAAATTAATTCAAGATGTCTTAAGGTTTATCATGTGAAGCTAAATTTTATATTTTATATGATATAAGCAAATATATGAGCATATATTTGTGACCTTAGTATAGGGAAGGATCTTAAACAAGACCTTCAAAATGGAAAACATAAATCAATAAATCCAAATACTCCAACAGAAAAATAAATGTGTGTGTGTGCATGTGTGTAGATATAATAACAGAAGCAAAAGCATTAATTAGAATAAATGTGAAAGAAATGCTTAACCTCAGTAGTATATGAGGTCTTTCTGGAAAAAAGTCCAACCATTGTTAATGTAATGAGAATGATTTGTACGACATCGATGTAACCTGGCAGGCAAGGATAGTGGACTGGAATGCCCATGTGTGAACAATAATGACTTCACTGTACTAGTCAGTGGGGGCAGTAGATGCCATTGAGTAAGCATATGTACTGTGTGGCTGTCACATTCAAAATGACTGAGCAAATTTTGCATTAAGCTTGAACATTCCTCCACAGAATCTATTTGGATGATTCAGAAGGCTACAAGCTATGAGCAACTGGCAATTGGCAACTTCATCACAACATGCCTGATCAGGTATCACATCTTGTGCAGAGTTTTTGGGCAAAATACTACCTCATCCAGGTGATTTAGCCCCTCTACAGCCAAGATTTGGTGCCCTGTGACTTCTGGCTTTTCCCAAAACTAGAGTCATTTTTGAAAAGGAAGAGATTTCAGACTGTCAATGAGATTCAGGGAAATACAACAGGGCAGCTGATGGTGATTGGGAGAAGTGTGTGAGGTCCCAAGGTGCCTACTTTGAAGGGGACTGAAGCATCATTGTCCTATGTACAATGTTTCTTGTATCTTCTTTAGTAAATGTCTCTATTTTTTATAGTACATGGCTATATACTTTCTGGACAAGCCTTGTATTCAAATATTTAAAACAAAATTATATGATTTCACACCCACCACATCAGTAAAATTTTAAAAGTCTGACAATGCTTCCTTGTGTTTGGAAGATGGGTAATACAAAAACTCTCATTGCAATCACTTACAGTTGGTTTGCAGGCCGGTGCTCAATCCACTGAGCCACACCAGTCAGGGCTCAACCACTTACAACTGGGTAGTGTGACATGACGACCAAAAATTTAAGATGCACATACCCTACAACTAATAAATGTGTATATTTACACCCTAAAACCACTTGCATATTTGTTTCAGTAGACAGAAAATTTATAACAAAAATAACTGGAAACAAAACAAATGTTTATAAAGTACAGTAGAATATAATGCTTTATTATATCATAAAGTTGAATACTTATAAGAGAGAATGAAAGGGAATCACTTAGAATAACAGAATAAGGAGCTTGGTGGACCCTCTTCCTGTAAAACAATTTAGTGAATATTGTAAAACAAAAATTTGAAGTCTCTGGAAATAGTCTTAATACATATAGCAAATGAGAAAACATTCATTCAAGAAAAATGACCAAATCTCAGTAAGAATCCAGCAACATATAAAAAGGATCATACACCATTACCAAATGAGGTTTATCCAAAGAATGTAAGGTTGGCTTAATGTACCAGAGTCAATTGACATGATATACCATATTAATAGAATAAAGGGAAGAAACCATAGATGCATTTGAGAAAATCCAAACTAGGAATATAAAGGAACTTCCTTAGCCTAATAAAGATCTTAAGGATCATATATGAAAAACTCACAACTAATTTTTTTGAAGGTGAAAAATGGAATGCTTTCCCCTAAGATCTGGTACAAGACAAGTGAGTCCATCTGCATCACTTTTAAAAAAATTCTCACCTGAGGGTACATTTTTTATTTGAGCAAGAGAGAGAGTGATGTGAGAGAAAAACATCAATCGGTTGCCTCCTGTATGCATCCTGACCTGACTGGGGACTGAATCTGCAACCTAGGTATGCACCCTGACCGGGAATCGAACCTGTGACCTTTTAGTGCCTGGGATGATGCTCCAACCTATTGATCCACACAGGCCAGGGCCATACTTACCTCTTTTATTCAACATTGTATTGGAAGTTCTAGTCAGAACAATTAAGAAAGTAAAAGAAATAAAAGCTTCCAGATTGACGAGGAAGATATAAAAATCTCTATATGAAGGCAACATTGTTTCTTTTTTGCATTTAGAAAATCCTAAGGAACTCACTAAGCATGATTAAAACTATATACAAAATTGATATAAAAATCAATTTCAGGAAGATTGCAGGATACAGAATATAAAAATAAATTTTATTTCTATACACAAGCAATACATAATCTGAAAATTAAAGAAAACAATTTCATTTACAAAACTATCAAAAATACTTAAGAATAAACTTGAAAAATTTAAGGCTTATTTAAGATTTCAATCTTAAAAATGTTCTTCATAAATGTAAAGACATTCCATGGTCATGAATTGAAAGATTTAATACTCTTGAGATTGCAAAATTCACCAAATTGAGCTAGAGATTTAATGCAGTTCCTGTCAAACTCCCAGAAGGCTTTTTCAGTTTTTTGCAGAGATTAAAACTCTGATCCTAAAATTTATATGGAAATATAAGAGAATAGAATAGCCAAAACAATCTTAAAAAGAACAAAGCTGGAGAACTCACACTTTCCAATTTCAAACTCAACCACAAAGCTGCAGTAACCAGGACACTGTGGTCCTGGCATGAGGACAGATATATAGATTAATAAAATAGAATTGAAAGTCCAGAAAGAAATCCTCACATTTAGGGTCAATTTTTTTACAAGGGTACCAAGACGATTCAAACAGAGAAAGAATAGTCATTTTGGCAAACAGTTCGGGGACGAGTGGACGTCTATGTGCGAGAGTCTGAAGCTGGACCTCTAACACCACACACAAAAATGGACTCAAAGTGGATTGAACACCTAAACCTAAGTGTAAACGCTGAAACTATAAACTCTCAGGACAAAACATAGGACTTTGTGACTTTGGGTTTGGCATGGTTTTGTAAATACAACACTAGAAGCGCAAGCAGCAAAAGGAAAAAAAACAAATAAGCTGTATTTCATCCAAATTAAACAATTCTGTACTTCCAATGACGCCATGAAGAAAGTAAAAGCCCACAGAATGGAAGCAAATGTATGCAAACCACATATCTGGTAAGGGACTCGTATACAAAATATAAGAGGAACTCTTACAAGCCAATAATAAAAACACAATAATTCAGTTTGAAAATGGGTAATAATTTGAATAAGCATTTCCCCAAAGAAGATACACAAATGGCCAATAAGCACAGGAAAAGGTGCTTGATATCATGTCATCAGGGAAATGTGAATTAAACTATAATGAGACACCATTTCATACCCTCTAGGATAGCTTTTTAATAACATAAAAAAGCAAAATAGGTGTTGGCCAGGATATGGAGACATTGGGACCCTCCATACATTGTGAGTGGGAATGTGAAATAGTTGAGAGTTATTTTCCACTTACGGCTTTGAAGATGTTCTTACTTTTACTTCTGACTTTTATTCTTACTAATGGAAAGACTGCTATGCATCTGATTATTTTACCTATTCAGATAACGGGCTTTTACTTTTGATAACTATTATAATTTCCTTTATCTGATATTCTACAGTTTCTGTTATGACTTGGATTTGGTTTGTCCTTTATGGATGTGCTGTGGGTTTCCACCTTGAAAGCAACGTTCTTCTTTGAGCCAGCTTCCCTTTAGTTACATATTATCTCTTCGCCAGTGCCTCTCTCTATTGTTTTCTTTCTAGGAATTCTCTTCGACGCATTTTAAAACCTCTTATTATTTGCACTATACTCTTACAGACTTTCCGTACCTTTATCTCTTTTGACTTCTTGGTGATTCTAATTTTCCATCCTTTTGTTAATATTCTCTTCAGCTGTCTAATCTTCTGTTCAACCCATATATAGAGTGAAATTTTTTAACTTTCAAAGTGTATGGTCTTCATTTTTAGAGTTCTATTTCTAAAAAAAAAATCCTAAAGTTTTTATTTCTTCCTTCATCTATTTTATATATAAAGGCATATATAAGTTAAAATACATGACTTTAAAATATTCAAAATATTCATACATATATTTAAAATAAAGGGAGAAATAAATAGAAACTACATGGTACAGTTTTAGATTATATATTAATATATAAACCTTTTTAGAGTGTTCTCTTGTGCCTGGATTTCCTAATTTATAATATTCATAAAGTTTCTATTAGAGTTGACTATTTACTTATGTGCCTTTTGAAAGTTTTAACTCTGAGGCTCTCTCCAGGCTAGGGAAGACGGCTGCTTCTCAGCACAGCCCAGCGAACCCTAATTTATGTGTCTCTACGGGATATTGGCTTTTGCCTTTTCTGGGGTCCAATGAGTTTCCCTGTCTGGGCCAGTTTTGTGCACATTTCTTGAGTTAGAGTTCCTTCCACCTGGGTATGATGCAAACTTGTTCCCATACCCATTTTTTAATTTTCAGTTTTTGAAAAGGCTTGAATATTTCAATCCCTTGCATGTGATCCTTTTTCTACTATAGTTTCATACCACACCCACTGGTCAGTGGCCTAAATACAGTCACGGGAAGGATGGTCTTCTGTATTCCTGACTTTCGGCAGGAAGTTTGTACTTCCTCCATGCCATGCACTCAGCCTGAAGCCTAGACTCTTGTGTCCAGGCAAGCAGTGAGACCTCACGGATTTGGTCCACGGATTTGGTTCTGCCACCCCTATGACCCAATTGACTTTAGACACCACTCCTAGCCTTGGCTTTAAGTTTCCTCTTCATTAATTTGTCATGTGCATCTGGTTTCTATATGTATTTCCATGTCTGTGTGTTGGAGAGGGATGGTTCCAGGGATCTTGTGTCTTATGACTACAAATTGTTTTTCTTATTATTTATGCTATGCATGTACATCTTTTTGTTCACAAAGGGTTTGACTATTTAGGCTTATTTTTTTTATCTTTTAATGGCTTTCTGGGTTTAATGCTTGGTTCATTTATTTTCATGAATTTTATCATGTTTTAGTAAAATAATTAAGACTACAAACATTGCCCTAGGCAGTTATGGTTAGATTCCATAACTTTTGATGTGCATTATCCTCAGGTTATTAATTTCAACCAGTTTGTATTTATTTTTGACCCATGTATCATGCTTTTCTGTGTAACAAATCCTTTCAAAATATAGTGGCTTAAAACAGTCATTATAACATTTTTATCTCGTCGTTTCTTCACATGTGGGTGTGACTTAGGGTTCAGGCTCTGGGTCCTTCCCAAGGCTGCAGCCAGTCATCTTCAGGACTGGGGAGGATCCTAGCTCACTCATAGATTTTGGGGAGTCAGGATTCAGTTCCTTGCAGGCTACTGGCCAGAGGTTTCCCTCAGTTTCCTGTCATCTGCACCTCTCTATAGGGCATCTCGGCACATGGCAGCTTGTTTCATCAGAGAGAACATGTGAGAGATGGTGATGGTGGAGACGGACATGTGGAGAGAGAGTGCCAGCAGGCTGGAAGTCATTGTCTCTGTTAACCTGACCACAAAGGTGATACCGTATCAGTCTGGTCCCAAAGGAACTCCCTTTGCCCTGTTTAATGCTTTTATTTTAAATTCAAGTTTTTCCAATATGGATATTGCAAACTCAGCTTTTTAATTGTATTTGACTGATAGACCTTTGTCTATCCTATTTTCATATAATTTCATGTCTAGATCCCTTAAATAACAATCATGAATTTTGATGGCTTATTTCATCAGAGATTTTTTTGTCTTATAGGGAGTTTATCTCATTAAAATTGTCTTGATATATGAGCCTTTTTATACTTTTGCTTTTATAACTTTCAGTGGAAATATATGCTCAATTTTATATTGTACTAGTAGTTAATATTTAGAAATACAGTATAATTTTTCATCCCCACCTGAGGACATTTTTCCATTGCTTTTAGAGAGAGGAAAGGAGAGAATGAGAAACATTGATGTAAGATGAAAGCATCAGCTGGTTGCCATCCATATGCCCCCAGACAGGATAGTCTGTACCCAAACCAGGGATGGAACCTGCAACCTGGGTAAGTGCCCTGAGTGGTCGAACCCACAACATTTTGGTGTATGGGATGATGCTCCAACCAATGGAGCCACACCAGCCAGAGCTAAAAATATAATTTAAAAATATTATTTCTCTAATTGTGATAATCATAAGGTGCCATCATCAGAATGAAAGTCAATAGGAAGTTAAGCTTACTGCTCCACCTCCCCATATGAGCGCTTACTTCACCACATCAGTCCGGTTGGCTTCCTCCCTCCCTTCCTTCCCTTATTCCTCCCTTCCTTCCTCCCTCCACCCTTCCCTTCCCT